>CAUYRH010049165.1:0-34640 GCA_963574655.1 Perodicticus potto | reverse complement strand
TTTCGTTAGTGGTGAAAGGTGAGGGTTCAATTTCAATCTTCTACAGGTCGCCAGCCAGGTTTCCCAGCACCATTTGTTAAATAGGGAGTCTTTTCCCCACTGAATGTTTTTAATTGGCTTGTCAAAGATCAGATAGCGGTATATTTTCTATAATGAACATGCATTACTTTTGTAATCAGAGGAAAAAGGGGGTTATTTCAGAAAGAAAATTCTTAGTCTAGGTTGAAGGTCCTTATGATAATCCCATTTTACATGGTGGCTAGCATGGCTCCTCAAACATCACCTGTGGGGACAGAGACTGCCTTGATGGAGAGAGTCTTGCTGAGCCAGAAACTAAGCTTACTGGAGGTCAACTGCTGTTTCATTCTCTATAGCAATAGCAGAGAATGAACCTAAGGGAGCATAAGAAAGGGCTCTGACAGGGTCTTCTGGGAAATTAGCTGTAAGGTGGAGCTGGATAGGAGAACATCTGGCCCCTATAACCTTCTGATTGCCCCATCTTATTTATTTAAATAAGTTTCAGACTACTCGCTGCTCTTTAATGCTGAAAAACTAAAATTTATGGTCTTCCCTTCATAAGCTTATCCAGTATTCATGTGGTTAACTTGACTTAAACTCAACACAGTTTCAGTTTCTGAAACCCCAGCAAAACCCCACAGTCTGTAAACAAATGAAAGCATCTCCTTTATCTGTGGTAGAAGTTTCTAATGAAGCCTTTGAGACCAGCTCTCAGGTTCTATCTTCTCTAGCTCAGGGCAACCTGGAGGAATTCTCAAAGGGATGGTTCCAGGGGACTTGGGACAAAGGGATTTACTCCTCCTTGGGGAAAATAAATATCCCGAGCTCCTGAAATCTGCAGGCTGTATTTTTTTTCCTGAGCCACTTCCCAGGACAAAAGAAACAGTGTCCCTAGCTTTGAGGAACATAGCAATCATTTGAGATTCTTTTTGATACTAGAGAGAGCTGGATTTTTCTCACTATGCGGATTTTACCTTCCCTTGTAAATGCCTCTTGAACACAAGGTTTTTTTTCACCTCCTTCCTCTGAATAGACTCAGTTCCTTTAATGCCTTTAAAGATCACTATCTGGAAAATGTCTCCTGCCTATTTCTAAGGTCAGAAACAGTGAGTAGCTGTTGGTAGAGTAATTTAAAATGGAATACCATGTGCATTTTTCAAAATCTTACTATGTTCCCTTCGGTTTTCAGTATTTGGCTGGTCATATTGAATCTCATATCCATTAATATTACATTTCTTCATGCTTGTTTTGCTGTGGTAATGGATTGAAGGACATGAAATTTAGCAGAGACATAATAATGGTCTTCAAATATTTGAAGTACTATCATGTTGAACAGGAAATAGGAGGTGGAGTGATGTGGGAGGGGGTAAGTTGCAGGAGATCCTGAGTCAATAGAAAGTAACATTTTCTAAGAATTAAAATCGATCAAAACTAGAATTCATGATAATACATCTATATGAATCCATGTAATGAAATAGTATGCATCATTGGAAATAGAAAATATGGGAGGTCTACAGTACCATTATGGAAAGTATTTGAAATAGAACATTAAATGAAAAAAACTAGTGGTATGTGCAGCCTGATTCCATTTGTTTAAAATTGAAATGATATGAAAGTATGCGTGATTGTACACAGAACATTTCCAGACAAGAATAAACAACAACAACAAACTGAAAATCATGTTTACCTCTGGACAAGAAAATGCAGACGGGAAAGCTAAATTCAATTTTTATCTTTCTGTACAGATGGCTTTTTTCCTCCATGAGCATTTTTATAAATTAAAAACCTAGTTTTATTTTTTTTATTTTTTATTTTTTTAGTTTTATTTTTTTAAGTGAAGGTGGCATCTTACCAAAAATAAAAGTTCTGCTAACTCACAAGGTAATGAATTCCAATCATTGGAAGCACTGAAAGGGAATTTGAGGAACTGTTCATGAGGAATGCTGTGCTTTTAAATTTGCTTCCTAACTATAAGTTTCTATGATTTCGTTATATTTAAAGGACTTAAAAAACTACCATGCCTGCGAGTTTTTCCAGCTTGCCTGCTGTTGGAAAGACTTGAACAATGAAATGGATAAGATTAACTTCTTGCCCAGAATTGGTTATCAGGTCTAGGCAGAAAATTATTTCTCTGAAAGATAACTTTTTGAATTTTTTACGGTGTAGAGAGATATTTTTGGTTAAAGACCCATAATCCAGGGAATAGAAAGTGATGTAAAATGTTACTTTTCTCAGTGACAGGAATTCCACTGAAGGAAGTAGACATTTTATTTCAGCTATCATGATCCTACCAATCTAGTGTTGCCATTCATGGGGTCTCTGCCATCTTGATGAGTCCTAATTTTCCTGTGGGGACGCTGAGAAGACATACAGAATTACAGGAATGCACAAGCCCAATGCAGTCTTCTCTTCTATAACCTAACTTATTTATGTTTTTCATTCTCCTTAGTGTAGGTAGAATTGATTTTCTGTTTACACAAACATTTGAGTTGTATTGTGTTCAGTAATACATTATGAATTTCAATGATATAGGAGTGCTTTAAGCACTAGCCCATCTCCACTTCTCCAAGGAAAATCAACACATATTTTGCTTTATATTTTCTCGGTATTTTGAAACTATTTTATATTTTTCTCTTCTTCAAAATCTTTAGTAAGAAAATTCCCAAATTGGTCTTCATTCAAGTAGTTGCATCCCATGGTAATAATTAATAGTCAGCATTGTCTCATACTATTTGGTTTATCATGGATTTTTGCCTTAATTTTAATTTTTAAAAATATTGCATTAAATATTAGATTTATGATAGATCAAGATGTATGTTTAAAAAGTTTTTGTGATACTATTTTTAATAGCAAAGATATAGCTAGCTAGATAGATCAAAAGATACGTAGATTGGTAAATAATTAGACTCTCCGAACGTTACCCAAGAAAATTATATTTTTAGCATTTTGATACATTTACTTCTTTAATGACATGTATATCATTGAATGTGTTTCCTTCCTTTGTTCATTCCTCTCTTATGTCCATTTCTTTTTTTTTATTTTTATAAAATTATGGTGTGTCTATCAATGTCTCAATTTGCCTACCTTTTTTTCCATATCAGTACTTTTTAGATTTGTAGTGGCTGCATAGTTCCCATCATGTGGATAGTTCACAATTAATTTAATTATTCTTTTATATTTACATTGTTTCTGGTCTTCACTGTTATGAATAATATCATACAAACTTCTTTGTACATCCATTTGAATATATACCTTTGGTTAATTCCTTGAAATGGAGATATTAAGCCAATGAGAATGCATATAGGTTGTCACCAATATACTAATATTTCATTTATTTATCTCAATGAGCATTCTAAAATTTTTCCAGTTTTTAAAGTATTTTCTGGTTTTTCCATTTTTTCCCAGCATATCTCATTCCTGAAGTAAAGAAAATACATTAATTATTTTCAATAATAGCAACAAAAAAGAATCCTCTTTCTCATCTATTTTGTGGTCATGATGCTTCTTAGGCAGTTGTGGTATAGGACAAATCACACTAATTTGGGCAAATTACTTAACTCTAAATGTCTTAGCAAAATGGGCATAATAATTATACAACATATAGAATTGTTATGATGTTAAATAATATATGTAAAAATTCTTTATAAACTAAAATGTGCCATAAGAGACTATTTATTATTATTATTGTACTGTTTTTGAAAATGAGAGCTTCTGAAGTCAATAACTCCCCAGACATGGAATAGAGGAGAGATGTGTGAACTGGATTCCCTAAAGTTACCCAATTCATAATTCTAAAGAAAGAAGAAAACACAGTTTAGTCTAATAGTGAAGCAGAGTGTCTGTAAAACTTCACATTTAAACACAAGCTAGAAAATGCATAGAATTACACACAGTCCGTGAGAACAAGCTACTGGGCAATGCTGAGCAACACTATAGGAAGTTTGGATTAACAGGTTGTAGTTAGTCCTAGGAAAATTTTCTAAGGGAGATGAGAGTTGAGTCAAGTATTGAAGAAAGAGGAAACATTTCTTTATTTAAAAAAAATATAAGGGGACAGTCAGGCGTGAAGCTGTTGAATGACTTGTGAAAAGGGCTCATGACAAATGTAAGCAGGGACCATTGTCTTTTTTGAAAGCCAGAAAGAAAGATCTTTAAGTTTAAAACTGTGGTTTAACCAAAGTGGAAGTGGTTGAAAATTTTGTTTTTGTGATAAACAAAATCTGAAACTGTAATCTAAAAGAAAATTGCTTCCAAATTTAATTATGCGTTTCCTATTTCTTTAGCTTAGTTTTCCCCTAACACCTATGTTTTAACTCACCAGGAAATCTTTTCCAAACTTGTCCCCGTGTCTTTCCTTCCATCCTTTCCCATCCCTACTTACTCTTCTATATCTTATTACTTAAACTGTCATGCGTGAAATTATTTCTTAAATGTGTTTTTCTATGTGTACTTATAGGTAAATAGTAATTCCCACTAATGTGGCATCTATCCAGGAACCGAATCTTTATCAACTCCTCCTTGGGTTCCCCTGCTCAAGGGATTGGGCACCAACGTGTTCTAACTAATTGATCTCTGTCTCCATCTTTTTTGATCTGTAATTTATCCAATGAAGAGAGAGAACTACACAGTGGTGAATGCATTTATTTTCCAGGGTTTTTCTAGCTTTCATGAACACAAGCTCACCCTCTTTGTGATATTTCTTACCTTGTACCTTTTAACCCTGGCTGGCAATGTCATCATTGTGACAATTATCAGCATCGACCGTCACCTCCACACCCCCATGTACTTCTTTCTTAGTGTGCTATCTACTTCAGAGACCCTGTACACATTAGTCATTGTACCACGGATGCTCTCCAGTCTCCTAAATCTAAGCCAACCCATCTCCTTGGCTGGCTGTGCCACTCAGATGTTCTTCTTCATTACTTTGGCCATCAACAACTGCTTTCTTCTCACAGCAATGGGATATGACCGCTATGTAGCCATCTGCAATCCCTTGAGGTACTCGGTCATCATGAACAAGAGGGTTTGTGTCCAGCTGGTATGTGGGGCTTGTGGCATTGGACTGCTTGTAGCCATAATTCAGATTTCTTCAGTGTTCAGGTTGCCTTTTTGTGAAAGAGAGGTGGCCCATTATTTTTGTGACATCCGCCCAGTGATGAAACTCTCTTGTGTTGATACTACTCTACACGACATAGTTAATTTTATTGTCAGCTCTCTGGTTATTGTGGTACCCATGGGGTTGGTCTTCATCTCCTACATTCTTATCATCTTCACCATCCTCAAGATTGCCTCTGCTGAAGGCCGAAAGAAAGCTTTTGCAACTTGTGCCTCCCACCTCACTGTGGTCATTGTCCACTATGGCTGTGCCTCCATCGCCTACCTCAAGCCCAAGTCAGAGAACACCAGGGATCAGGACCAGCTCATCTCAGTGACCTATACTGTTTTTACCCCACTCCTTAACCCTGTGGTGTACACTTTGAGGAACAAGGAGGTTAAGGATGCCCTTTGCCATGCTATTGGCAAAAAGCCTCTTGCCTAGGTTCTTTGGAAGTTTGACATAGAGTCTATCATAGTCTGGGTATTTCATAAGCTGAAAAAAAAATTGATGCTATCATTCATCCTCTACCCAAAAAGAGTTGCAAAATTTGGTGGTAACGCTGCATTAAAGAATTAAGAGTCTCACTGACTTGACTCTTATTTTTACCATCATTCGCTTATACCTTCTACTAATCTCATACGTTACCACCAAGGAAAGGGTCAGAAGCTATTCACAGGTAAAAACCTGGGGAGAAACATAAGAACAGGGTAGCTGAGTGTTGTCGGATTTTGGTAGCAGAAAAGTAAGGCTACGTAATGCCTATTTTTAAGTAATTGGTTGAAAGGTAAACCTAACCCTCAAAGAAGACACATTTGGTGCACAGGATGTATTGGAATCACAGTCAAAACTACCATCCCTTTCTCCTATGGGCAATGGTAAGAGTAACTGATCCTGACATTCACAAAAAATATTACTAGCTTTGTACACCCTCATCTGCCTTGGAGACCCATGAAATAGTTTTCCGGTTTTGTTGAGGTTCCTATCAGAACTGTTTCTATGGTGAGTCTCAATTGCCAGTATGCTCCATGTTAATAAGCAGCGTGGTCACATCGAGCCTCTAAATTTCACTGCACTGCCATGTGCTTTCCATGGGGGTAACTCATGAGGTGCTGTATTCACAAGAATAGGGACATTTGAAGATGTGGTGTTTTTGGAAATTAAATTTATTAATAACACTTTCCAGCTAACGCTGGTTATATCCAATTTGGAACTTAACTCACGATTTTCATTCCTCTCAGTGTAGAACATAAACTGATACCCATGTCTCGCCTTCGCTCTTTTCACTTCTGCATTGTGGAACTTATTTTCTGTGAGTAGTTGGGCACCTAGATCAAACTCTAAGTTTAAGCATTAGTCTGAACAAGAGTCTGGAAGTCTCCTAACTTTTATGTTATTGTCTTCTAAAAAGGAATATTATCTTGATAAGAAAAGTTAAGGATTTTGGAATTATTTGGTCTAGAGAAAAAGAGAGGTAGAACTTGCCAAATATCTGCCATTTCCAAAAGGGATGATGTAAACAAACAAACAAACAAACCAGCAAAAGGAAATAAGCCTCTATCCCTCACCCAGACAAACTGTCCAAGTGTCCCCACTGAAAATGTTTGAAAGTGCATGTCCAGCACAGACCTGGGCATCCCCACAGCAGAAGAGCCAACAAGGGCTTCAAATTTGTAAAACTTTGCCTGAAATAACAAAACATTTGATTCCTCAGAGCAGCTACCTCCAAGAGAGAAACCTGAGAGTAGGTGTAAAGAGGAACCTCCAGGCAAGTTTACCTTTGCCTTTATCTGAGTGTTCCCTGAGGATACCTCTGAGTCCTTTCTGGGGTAACTACAGGGGAAACATTCTCACGATCCTGTTTCTGTGAAAACTTCTTTGAGGATTCTCTGTTTGGGGGTCTTGTTCCCTATAGTAACCCATTTTGGCAAGCCTTTCCCAAAAGTCACATCATTTTTATAGGCTGCTGAATTTGAGTACACAGAACCCTTAGGGGTTTTTCCAGTTGTACAGGGTTAAGATTGGTGACCAGCAATGGCCTGACACAGGGGCTCACTCCTATAATTCCAACACTCTGGGAGGCGAAGGTGGAAGGATTGCTTGAGCTCAGGGGTTCGAGACCAGCCTGAGCAAAAGCGAGACCCCATCTTTACTAAAAATAGGGAAACTAGCCAGGTGTTATGGCAGGCACCTGTATTCTCAGCTACTCAGGAAGCTGAGGGAGGATGATCATTTGGGCCTAGAGTTTGAGGTTGCTGTGAGCTATGATGATGCCACAGCTCTCTAGTCTGAGAAAACAGAGTGAGGCTTTGCCTTAAAAAAATAAAATATGTATGTGTGTATGTATGTGTGTGTACATACGTGCACACACACGTATATATGGAGATTGGTGACCAGTATTGAAAGCAGTATGTTCCTTGAGTTCTTGTAATTTGATGCAGCAGAAAAATATAGTGCAATTCACCTGAAATAATTTTTGTTCACAATGAATCTTGTATATTAAAGGTCTGCTTTGTCTTTTTATTTTTAAAGTAGTTTCCACCATCTTAACAGAGCCAGAAAAAGAAAATAAAAGCAATGCATTTAATTTCAAAAAGTATGTGATTATCACTAAACATAAATCAAGAATGAAGAGAATGAGACCTAAGCCCACACCTTGGGCTTAGTCACCACATAGCCATCTTCCTCATAAGTCAGGTCCTGCCAGTTCAAGATGTTGCCACTGTAACAGGAGTCACACATGTCCTTTAGAGGGAGCACGTGATCCCACAAGGACACATCCCAAATCTCCCCAACAAAGGACTGAGTTACTTCAAACTTTCCACCAAAGACATCCTGCTCTTGTCCCAGGATAATCTTAGCGTCTGACCCCACAGTGTACCCCTTCCTCACACCCTTCCTCCCCAGGAGTTTCCCGTTCACCCAGAGTTCAGCAATCCCAGAGGCAGACTCCCAGCTTGCGCAGACATGCACTGGGCTATAAGGAGATGGGGCGCCATTGAAAATGACCTCAGAATTTCCGATGGACAGGCTGTACACTCCCACTTTGTTGACGAAGAGAAGAAGTGCATTGTCCTGGGTCCGAGTGTTGTAGGAGAAAAGGCTGTAAGAGCGGGTGAGGTCTGTGAAGGCCTTCAGGCACAGGGTGAAGTCCTGCAGTGGCTTGTGCACCCTGGGAATCAAGGACACGTAGGCTGTAGTGGATTCCTTGGGGAAAATAAACACCTTCCCTTTCATATCTGTGAAGAAAAAATAATGTGTCAAAACTGAGTCATCCCTCTTATTTCATTCTCTCTCACTGTAGACGCTGAGCCCTTACAGAGGGTATATGGCATGCAGGAGTTTACAAAGTGCTTGTAACTTCATTAGCTCAGTGACTATAAAAGCAAAAAGTCAGTATTAAAAGGGTTTTGGTGCAGATGTCCTGTTACAAAGGTAAACTAAAGTTGTCCTATACCCACCCCTCATTTCTACAGATTTCATGCACATAAAATGGCAAACACCAGTGCAGTGTAACGGTCAAAGCACACAGCGCCCTATTCTCTCACTGCCGATCAGATTTTGAGATTTCTCCCATGGGTACACATTTAACGATTCATTTTGAACCTTGCCTTGGCTGTGATAGGCTAACACTTGTGGCTAGTGCAAGTCCAAGGAATAGGATAGTGTGCAACCACACAGCCCAGACTTTTATAGTATCCTTGACTTTCTCTCCAACCCCTTTATGAAGCTCCTGTGTGCCAAGTTAAGCCCAGTTTTCCTGCTTGCTTCTCCGTGGCTGCCCTACCAGGATCATGGTATTACTTATCATTGACTTATTTCCTCTCAAGACCCACAAGAGAAGAGGCACATTTAATGATTATAAAATCAACTGTTTTTTCTTGCTTAAGAAAGCAAATTTAACAAATACTATGACCTGAAAAATAAAGTAGAGAATAATGACTAACTGAATCAAGGGAGACATAGCCTGGAAGCACTATGAAGTCCCGAATTGAGTTAGTTTTGCTTCATAGCAGGAAATAGAAAAGCAGCATGAATTCCCATGTCTTAAATTCGGGGTTTCTCAAGTAATGATCACCCTAGACAAAGAATAGGAACAGAGCACTTGGGGAGAGAAACTAAGGGAGAGATTACCGACTTTAATAAAGAAAGAAAGAGAGAGAACTTCAGTTAATACAACAGGAACAAGGAGGATGGAAAAGTAAATTATGCATTTATACCCTGTGATCTAATTATCTCCCTGCTTGTGATTTGTAACCTTGTCAGTATACAAACCTGGAGCAAAACAGCCTGCTTAGCTAGAGAATGAGGTTTTGAATAACATATTACTGTTGGTAATATTGTGGGAAAATGGCATCTCAGACATGAGGAGATGGTATTGTCCTTCATGGCAGTACTGAAAAGGAAAGAGTTGTGCTAAAACATTAAAGATTTTTATGGAGAAGTTTTAAAAAACAACAAATTATTTATAGCAGTTACACATCGCAAAGTATATACTGCCTTTAACTGATCTCACCCACTCTTTGTAACACCTCTTTGTTGCTAAATCTTGTTTTTATCCCCATTGTATAGATGAAGACCTGGGGATCAGAGTTCAGCAGCTTCACAAAAGTGACTGAATTAGCTGGGAGAAACAAGTTAAAGTTAAATCAGTTACTTCCAAAATTTCATATTCTCTCTCATGTTAATTGAAGGGGCATGGGGAGAGAACCCCCCAACCTTTGTAACAACTGCTCTTTTTCTAGTAAAAGATGCACATCCTTTCTTACTCTCTCAGGTGAGAGGTAATGATATTTCTGTTCCACAAGCCAAGCCTATTCTTTCTCTAGCCCTAAGACTTCTTTATGCCAGCCATATCCTTACTCATTAGCATCTGTAGTAGTTTTAAAAATATGTCCAAAAATAATTCTCCTCCTCTTGGATGTGGGATGACTCACTTCTAATGAATAGAATAGAGCAGGAGCAAAATAAGTGATTTCTAAGAATAGATAATGACAAGGCTGTGGCTTCTGTGCTGGACCCTTTCTCTCCCAGTGTTAGATCACTCATTTTGGGAGAAAACAACTGCCACTTTGTGGCACATCTACACAGAGGACTTGTGGCCAGGAAGTAAGGGAGGCTTATGGCCAACAGCCAGTGAGGAGCCAAGACCCTCAACCCAACATCCATAATCAGTTACCCAGCAGTAACCATGTCAGTGAGCCTCAGAGCAGATCCTCTTCCACTTGAGCCTTCAGATGAGACTACGGTCCTGGTCCAGTGACTTCAGCTTCATGAGAGACCTGGGGTCAGAATTATCAGCTAATCCACTCCCTACTTCTTGACACATAGAAAGTATAAGGTAATAAATGTTTGCCTTTTCAAGCCGCTAAGTTTTGAGGTAGATTGCTGTGCAGAAATAGATAATTCACACATTGTCCTTTGTGCATAACTTCCTGATGCAGCAGCAGCAGCAACAAAATGTGCTATAGTTTAGTCCCCCTGAAACATGTAGAAAACTTCCCATGTAGGCTCAATATCTACCTGAATGTGTCTCATCTCCTGCAACGGTGGTAAGGAATAGGACACACAGAAGAAGCTTCTCCATCCTGGGGTCCTCCAAAGGAGTGACAAGGATAGCAGAGCTTGTCACAATGGAGAGATGCTGGCTATTTGCCTCTTTATATTGTGCTCCTGGGCAACGCCTTTGTTCCAGCAACAGAAGAAAAAGCTATCAATGGTAAATATTAACTGAATCAGGAAATGGTTTTAAAAAATTTTGTCTACTTTTTAACTTATTGTTCCTTTAATTGAGTTTCTCCCTTTACTTTTAATTGTTCTATTTCCTGCTGAGCTGTCCTGTTCAGGTCCTCCCTTACCATTCTAAGAAAAGAAGCTCCATTCCTTCCTGAAGTGACATTTTATTACCTTATAAATGTAAGGATGTTGTGGAAGTTTAGTGTTAGTAAGTATTAGATAAGCATGCCTGTGGACCTGCTGGAAGAATCACTCCCCCAGGAAGGAGCTCAGGAAATTTTTCACCCCAAAATATGGTTCTGGAATAAAGAGTATTTTTAATTAAAGACATCAGTAGGCATTGAAAAAGGCTTTCCCTCTTTCTCCAAAAAATCAGAAATATTCATCAAAAAGAACAATCAACTTTCCTTCACCTTCATGTTATCTCAATATATTATAGGACAAAAGACCAAGAATGGAATGAGACCTGGCCCAAATTATTTTAAAGATAAAATCTGTCTGTCAGATTAATTTTATTTCCAAAGAGAATAAATTACAAGTCAATTTGTTTCTCGCATTCATTTATTCTCCCAAGTGTCTATCCATTCTCCCTAATACCATTTATTGCATCAGAATTGCCTATATTCCTCATCCTTCTCCCCCCTCTAAAATGTGGGTATGCGATTTCTAGACTCCACTGGGATATTGGGTAATCACTCTGTGATCCTCCTCATGTGCATAGTAAATACACAAAATCTCTTTCTCTTACTTACCTGCCTTATTTGTGAGTTGATCTTTTAGCAAAACCTTGGGTCAACAGGGAAGTTTCCCCTCACCCCTACATTCTCTTTTCATCTTCCATCATGACTCTTCTTTCATGCCTTGCTTTTATTAACCCTTATTGTTTTTCCAGCATGTTGGGAATAGACCTGGCAGCCTTTGTACCAGTCTTCCAGGTCCTGGCCACATTAACTAATCAATGGTATTGTTGGTTATGACAACTTATAGATCATGCTGAGGAACATGAATTAATTTTTGTTTTTGCAGAGGTGAGGGCCCAGTGTATCCAGTCCAGAAGACAGATATAGGACAAGATGTGGCATCTGTAGCCAGAGAAAAAACATCACTCTGCCTCTCCTGTTGGTGAATCAACTGGACATAGACAAAACTCTGTGGAAACTCAGGAACTATCTCTTTCTCAGGTAAAGATGTTACCAAAAGCTCAGCACGTGTCCACAAAGTTGCATTGGAAAAATGGGACAAAGGGTTGAGGAGAAGGAAAGAAAAGTTTATTACTTTGCCAGCAGAGGAAAAATGTCAGACTATTTGTCTCAAAATACCAAATTTCCTGTGCATAAGCAGAAACATAGGGCTTTCAAAGGATGGGCCCTCAGTTCTAGGCTACTGTCATTTAACTACAGTCGATGATTCTAATTGTCCTATCTCTGCCTTGACCTCCACCCACCTGGGAGACCCATCCTGACTTCTGCCTCTCCAGACAGTTCAGCAGCATAAAAGAACAAAAGACATTCCTTTGCTTCTCTTCACCACTACCTGAAGCATAAATGGAGGTCTCAGTTTCCAAAAAGAGTGTGGGAAGCTTTAAAAAGGCAGAAAATATTTTTGTCATTTGTTTTCAGGCCATTCCCTATGTCACAAAGTTACTAAAAAGAAATTTTTTCTCTATAACAGGTGACATACTAGGGTAATATTGTGATCAAACCCAACAGTTAATTGCACAGATAGCATTCTTGAACTTCGTAGATGGTGCTGACACTAATATTATGATGTCAATGCTTGTAAAATCACCTGATATTATGGGCAGCTCACAAACCAGGCCTGAGGAACTTGGCATAGCTCACTTTGTCCCTTATTAAGCTGCCAAACACTAAAGAGTACATATGGCCAGACTAAAAGTCTGGTCTGACCTGGTTAGGTGACAAAACTAAGCCCTATAACTGCCAGAAGTGGACCAAAGGCCTTTGTATCTAACATTTCACAACCTGCGCTGTTCCCACAAAGTGGCAAGGATGCATGGAAAGTGGAGATGTGCCAATAAGGAAGAAAAGGCACAGAAAACTTCAGGCTGGGAGGTCATGGATTCCAACTTGACCCTAACTGCATGTAACACTGGTCTTCTTAACGTGTGTTGCTATAAAGTACATAAATGGTTCCCACCCAGATGGTCAGGATGCTGTGGACCTGGTTATCTGACACTCTCTGCTACCAGATTCTCCACTTTAAATGCCGGCCAAACTACAAACCTGAGCCCTTTTGTTCATAATAACATGGTACCACACAAATGTACTACATGTGATTTTATATTTAAAACAAACAAAGAAAAAAACTATCATCTATATGTATAATAACAATTCTAAGTTCTTTGGGGGGATCAGGACTCCTCCGAGCATTTGGAACTTAAATGAGATTGAAAAGGCAATTTTTATTCTTCCATGGTAATAGAATGAGAATTCAATATCACCATGTAGGCATTTGGAGCACTTCAGTTAGAAGTCAACAGACTCCCCTCAGTCGTGTTTCAAAACCGCCACATCCTAGTTGCCCTAAAAAGACAACAGGGAGGAGTTGTGCAATTGTTGGGGGAAAATGCTATTCCTACAGAAACCCCTCAGGGCAAGTAGAGACTGATCTTCACCACTTACAAGACAAGATAAATATTCTCCATCAGATCAATGAAGCGAAACTATTCTCTTGGTCTAATCCCAGGAATAGGAGAGTGACTTAATGGAATAAGGGGAAATGTGCTTAGATCTGTTCTTTTGTACTTATCTATTATTCTATTCTATGATCCTGTATCCCTTTTCAGACCTTTCATTACTTGACTTGATCTGTCTCTCTACAGCTACTGACTCAGTTTTTAAATACGTGAAATTTCTAGGGAAGTCCCTGACAGGGGTAATACAGGAGTTCAGGAAATTACACCCTAAATTATGACTTCTTGGTATAAAGAATATTTTGAATTTGATGCCCTTAGAGGTTAATCGGTGTTGGAGGGGGGCTTTTCCTCTATCTGTATAAAACCAGAAATAACCATCAAAAAGTACAATAAACTCCCCTTCTCCTTCATGTTAATTCAATATGTTATAGGAAAGAAGATCATGAATGGAACCAAACCTGACCCAAATCTTTTTAAAGATAATACCTGTCTCTCAGGTTAATTTAATTTCCAAGGAGAACCATTTACAATTAAATCTGTTTCTCCCATGCATCCATTCTCCCTAATAACCATTTATTGCTCCCAAACTCAGTTACCTATATTCTTTATCTCCATCTCCTCCCGAAAATGAGGGTAATACAAATTTCTGGACCCCCTTGGGATATTGGGTAATCACTCTGTGATTCTCCTTTTACACATAATAAATACATCTCTTTCTCTTATTAATCTACCATAATTGTGAGTTGATCTTTCAGTGAACCTTCTGGACAAAGGGAATGTTTTCCTCCACTCCTACATCATGTGTTTAGAGGCTAGGGATTCTATCACCTGTTGAGCAAGGCATTCACAGACCAGATGGGTGGCCACAGTGTTCAACATGGTTGTGAGATGGAGAACTCTTGGCTCATGGCAGAATGGAGATGTAGCTATCATGGTCATGATGACAAAGTTGCCAATTTCTCTGTAAAGGAATTTCTGGTTGCTGGGTGTTGAGTTGGTGCTCTTTACCTGGAATCAGGTCATCAGCCATGAAATTAGGGACTCAGATACCATATCTGTGAAGTTGGACAATCTGAGCCTATCTCAAAATAGCACAGAATAGTGCTTGGATACTGGAAATGATCTAGTTATTCTGTGACCTAAATCTGACCTACAAACCTACTTACAAGTGCTTCATTCTGAAATTTGTTTCTCTGTATTCAATAAAAAAAATTTTAAGTGTTTAATTGATTAACACATATTTGTTTAACACACATTACAAAACTTTAAAATCCAAGAACATATGAGTCATGTATGTTTTCCTCCACAGCTCAACTTCTTGCATCTATCTCTATGAATAAATTTATAATAAAAGCACTAAAACTACATCAGGAATGAACAACTTTCAGAATCCTTTTTTGTTTTGTTTTGTCGAGACAGAGTTTTACCCTGTGCAGTTTACGACTGAGCAGAGTGCAATGGCATCATAGCTCCCTGCAACCTAAGACTGGGTGTGGGCATCCTGCTGCTTCAGCTTTTGACTGCTGGGATTACAGGTGCTCACTGCACCACCTGGCTGGGTTTTTCCATTATTTTCATGAGTTGGGTCTCACTCTCACTCAGACAAGCCTCGAACTCCTATGCTCAAGCAATCCTCTCTCATCAGCCTCCCTCAGTGCTGGGAGTATAGGCATGAGCCACTATGCCTGGCACCTTTCAGAATTTTTAAATGTTATATGAGCTAAGGCTCTCAATTGCAAATAACAAAAGCCACTATAGTTAGTAACCTATTTCTACTTAATTATGCTGTGCAACAAACCACCTCAAACGTGGTTTTTAAAATAAATATTTGTTTAACCAAGGACTGTGGGTTGGTGATTTGGGCTTAGTGATTCTTTTGGTCTTAGCTGGGTAATTAGCAGCAAGTGAGCACCTATGACAAAGACAGTGTGAGTCAGAAATGAAGTGATTAAAATTAAAACATTTTTAAGGTCCTCATCTTACTTGTATAATTTTAAACTGTTCAAAATTATTCATGCTCTCTTTCTTTTAATTCTAAAACTATATTCATAGTACCAAATTACACCAGAAATTCCTTAAGGAATTTTGAAAATCATTTTTTCACAGTATATTTCTGCATAACATAAAGTAAACAAGTTATTTTCCATAAAATGTTACTGCAGTTCAACATATTACAAATAATGGTTACATTTTAAATTAATTGTTAAAGTCTTAAATAATATCCATAGTACAGATCTAAAAAGACAAATTTGACTTATCTACATTGAATTAACACATTGTTGAATTAACTTTAATTATTAAAGAAAGAGCATAATTTATGGACAGATTCAAAATAATTTTATGTGTCACATTTAGTTTGGAGTTAAAAACATACACATTAAAATGAAGATTAAAATGTTAGTACTTTTTACTACATCAGAAATATATAAAAATCTCTTGGAAGATTTTGACATCAGTTTCTGACATTTAGAACCTAAGAAAAGAAAATTGAAAATATAATACGTTTTGTTTTCAAGTGCTTACTTCCCAAGGGTTTAGTTGAGGGCTAAAGACACCTTTACACACTATAGAATACTTACTAAATTAGAATATTTTTGGCAATCAATATGGTTATGTTTCAAAAATAGAGTACATATATAAACTTAAAATAATATTGCATATTTATAGATACAGACATATGTAGTAAGGTATAAACATGCACTGGAATTATGAGCTATGAGTATATTATTATATACTTAGTACAGTGGTTACCTCTAAGGAAGCAAAAACTAAGCAAGGGGAGAGAA
Organism: Perodicticus potto; assembly: GCA_963574655.1. NCBI lineage: Eukaryota > Metazoa > Chordata > Mammalia > Primates > Lorisidae > Perodicticus > Perodicticus potto. The sequence continues at coordinate 18,349 of CAUYRH010049165.1, read as the reverse complement.
TGAGGGCAAATTTCTGCCTGTATCAATAAATGTTACAACTTATAAAAAAGAGAAAGGAAGCAATTGTGAATATGACCTGGTATCAATTATATAATTTTTGTCTACTTTTTTGTAAATATAATTTTTTGCAATTATAATTTTTAATTTAAAAAATAATCTCCATGTGAATTTTTCAAGTGACCATTTTATTTTATTTTATTTTGCAGTTTTTGGCCGATGCTGAGATTGAACCCACTACCTCCAGAATATGGGTTCGGCTCCCTACTCCTTAGAGCCACAGGTGCCACCCAGAGTGACCATTTTATTTTCATCATTATTAATATATTTCAACATGAATGTGCTTTATGATTTTTTTTTTTTTTGAGACAGTCTCACTCTGTCACCCTGGGTGAAGTGCCATGGTGTCATCATAGCTCATAGCAACCTCAAACTACTGGATTTCCAGAGATCTTGCCTCAGCTTCCCGAGTTGCTGGGACTACAGACATCTGCCACATGCCCTGCTAGCTTTTTTTTACTTTTAGTTTTCACCAAAGAAGGATCTTGCTGTTGCTCACTCTGGTCTTAAACTCCTGAGTTCAAGCAATCCACCCACTTTTGCCTCCCAGAGTGTTAGGATTCCAGGCCTGAGCCACTGTACGTGGCCTAAGATCCATATTTTAACCAGTAATTTGTTATGAATATATATGAAATAAATGTATGACTAGGAATAAAAACCATGGAAGATGGTATAATGGCCAAAACCCTTTGCTGTGGCAAACCCTCTGAGTAGCTGAGTCTTGGGCAGGGGCTTCTGAACTCCACTAAGAGACTTGCTCATTGATACTTACTTGGAGTTCTTCATTAAGTTCCATGTTAAAGGAACAAGGTCAAGAAATAGAGGTCTTTTATTTTCTTCTTCCATTTTAGAGCCCACAGTGAACCTACATAGTGAATGTTGTTAGTTTTGTGATGAGATAATAGTCCTTCATGTGTCCACATTTTCCCAAGACCTGAAAGACAGTTAAGTATTGGGAGGCTATATCCTCATTAAGACATAGAGTCCATTTCCACTTCTGACACATTATGCTCCCTAAAGAGAAAACAAGCAACAGGAATTTACAGGAGATGGGGAGTCAGGGACTAAAAGGACTTTTTATTCATTTCTATATATAATTATCATCTAAACTTGACCCTTTGTCAGCTGGAACAAAGACTTTGTCTTGAAGGAAGAGTGTAGAAACGCAGGTAGTGTCTTTTCCTCACTTAGACTTCTATAGTCCCTGGGGGTCCCCTCAGTTCTCCATACTCACTTAAGTGGAAAGGCACAGCCAGGTAGGAACTGAATACAGCAGGGTGGAAGCTCTTAACATAGAAAAACAGGGGTAGAGGTAGACTAGAGGATTATTTATGGGGGAAGAGAGTTAGGAGCGGAAGAGAAAGGGTTATGGAAATGATTTTTCACATACCAAGAGTCCTTAGGGCCAGAGGAAGGAGATTTGGCTTGGATAATTGATGGTAGTGCTATCACCTTCAGTTCAAGAATATGGGAAGTGGTCTGAGGTCTATTTGCTAGAAGGAGAGAAGATGGGCTGGTGTAACAGACTTGGCTTGCCTCTTTCCACCTGTGCAGGTTTCAGAAGTGCTATACTTTCATGAACCTCAGTTTCCTCATTTATAAAGTGGGAATTAAAAAGAAAAACTACCTTGTAGATTTGTTATAAATATTGGATGAAATTAGTTATGAGATTAGATATTTGAAATGTTGTAAAAATAGTCATTTTTAAAAAAAGTTTTAATATTTCTGTACTATATTCTCAGAAATGAGCTACTCTCCTCTCTCATACTAGGTTTAGCAAAAAAACCACATTTTCTGTCTTTCTTTCAAATGTGAGTTCTAACTAGAGCACAAAATCCATAGAGAAACAATTAATAACATTAAAATCAATAATTAGAGTGTCCTTAAAAATCCCACTCATGATGATCTAGTTTGGGGAGATAAGGAAAGAAGAGCTAGTTTCATCTTTATATAGGGAAAATCATTAGGAATATTATTATGAATGTTGTTAGGATAATTTGTTTTCCACAGATAGAAGAATGAAACTGGGCCTTTAGCTTACATCATATTCAAAGTTCAACTCAAAATGAGTGCATTCCCTAAATGTAAGATCTGAAAACATAAAACTCCTAGAAGAAAATACAGGGGAAATATCCTTGATACTGGCCTTGGCAATGAGTTTTTGGATATCACTTCAAAAGCACAGGAAACCAAGCAGATACAAACAAATGGGCCTACGATGAACTAAAAGAGCTTCAGCACAACAAAGGAAACATCAACAAAATCAAAAGGTAGTCCATGATTGGAAGAAAGGGGTTAATATCCAAAATAAAGAAGGAACTCATGTAACTTAATAACAAGGAAACAACCCAATTTTAAAATGAGCAAAGGTCCTGAATAGACTTTTTCCAAAGACAATGTAAAAATGGCTTACAGGTTTATGAAAATACGCTCAATTAATCCAATTATCAGGGCATTGAAAATAAAAATCACAATGAGATATCTCCTCTGCCTTTTAGGATGGCTGAAAAAGAAAAGCAGAGATAAGAAGTGTTGGCAAGATATTGAGAAAAGGGAACCCTTTCACACTGGTGAGAATGTAAGTTGGACATCCATTATGGAAATCAGTATGGGGATTTTTTTCTTTTTAATTTTTTTGATTAAATCATAACTATGTGCAATGATGCATTTATGGGTTTCAGTGTACTGATTTGATATACAATGTGAAATGGTTACATTGAACTAAGTAACATATCCATCACAATTATACTCTCTTCTTAACAGTTTTGAAAGGTACCATTGCATCATGCACATTAGGTGAGGTCCCTCCAAAACCCTCCCTCTTCCCACCTCACCCCTCCCCTCTCTCTTCTCTTCCCTTCTACTTTCTGGGCTATAGTTATGTTTTACCATTCATATGAATGTGTAGGTGATTATATATTGAGTTCATAGTAGTATTGAGTACATTTGATACTTTTTTTTTCCATTTTTGAGATACTTTACTAAGAAGAATATGTTCCAACTCCATCCAGGTAAGCATAAAAGCTGTGAAGTCTCCATCTTTTGATAGCTGCATATTATTCCATGGTGTACATATACCCCAATTTGTTAATCCATTCATGGCTCAAATGGCACTTGGGCTGCTTCCATGTCTTGGCAATTATGAATTGGGCTGCAATAAACATTCTGATAAAAATGTCTTTGTTGTAAAATAATTTTTTTTTTTTTTTGCAGCTTTTGACCAGGGCTGGGTTTGAACCCACCACCTCTGGTATATGGGGCCAGTGCCCTACTCCTTTGAGCCACAGGCACCACCCCTGTAAAATAATTTTTGATCTTCTGGGTATATACTTAGTACAGGAATTGCAGGATCGAACGGTAGGTCTACTTTTAGTTCCTTAAGTATTCTGCAAACTTTTTCCCAAAAGGGTGGTACTAGCTTGCATTCCTACCAACAGTGTAGAAGTGTTCCCTTCTCTCCGCATCCACACCAACATCTGTAGTTTTGGGATTTGATGATGTGGGCTAATCTTATTGGAGTTAGATGACATCTCAAAGTGGTTTTGATTTACATTCTCTGAAGATTAAAGATGATGAGCATTTTTTCATGTGTTTGTAGGCCATGATACATCATCATGTATCATCATCATGTATCTCTTTCTTCATCAGAGAAGTTTAAGTCTCATGCCTACATAGAAATGGGGTTATTTGTTCTTTTCTTATTGATTAGTTTGAGTTCTCTGTGGATTCTAGTTAACAGTCCTTTGTCGGTAGTATAACCTGCGAAAATCTTCTCCATTTCTGAAGGTTGTCTGTTTGCCTTATTTACTATTTTCTTGGCTGTGCAGAAGCTTTTTAGTTTGATCAGATCCCAGTAATGTATTTTTAGTGCTGCTTCCACTGCCCAGAGGGTCTTCTCAAAAAATATTCTCCCAGGCTGATTTCTTCAAGTGTTTTCCCCACACTCTCTTCCAGTATTTTTATAGTTTTATGTCTTATGTTTATATCTTTTATATTGTGAGAATCAATTTTTGTTACTGGTGAAATGTGGGAGTCCAGTTTCAGTCTTCTACAGGTCGCCAGCCAGTTCACCCAGCACCATTTGTTAAACAGGGAGTCTTTCCCTCACTGAATATTTTTGATAGGCTTGTCACAGATCAAATGATAATAAGTAACTGGGTAATAAGTAACTGGGTTCATCTCTTGGTTCTCTATTCTGTTCCATAAATCTACCTCTCTGTTTTTGTGCCAGTACCATGCTGTTTTGATCACTATAGATTTATAGTATAGCCTGAATTCTTATAATGTGATACCTCCTGATTTGTTTTTATTTCTGTAACCTCAATGTAACTTTGAGTGCCATTGACTTATGTTTGAAGAAGCTTTCTCAGAGTCCACATGAAGGGATGTTCCTTTAAGACCCTCCAAACTGATTAACAAACTAATCATACAGGAGGCAGACTTTGCAAGCAGAATCTGGCTGTGTCTGGAATGACCTGGAAGAAGCCTTGAGAGTGGAAAACAAGATAAGTTAATGCGCATCTCAGTTAAAGGTTGCACCTGCTGTTTACAGACAAAAGGCTGTATAAGTTTTTGTGGCTACTCTGCATGGTTTCTTTGTGCTCTTATCTTATAGACCATTTGCTGCCAACTGGCTTATTATTATCAAGTATATGTACAGAATGTAGTGTTGTTAAGACTATAATTTCTGAGTAATGTCTTGGCTATTCAAAGTTTTTTCTAATTTCATATAAAATGAAGCATTATGTTTTCAAGCTTTTTAAAGTACAACAATGATGCTTTAATAAGAATTGCATTAAATCTGTAGTTTGCTTTGGGTAGTATGGACATTTTAACAATGTTGATTCTTCCCAGCCATGAGCATGGTATGTTGTTCCATTTTTTTTTAAATTCATTTTTCCATTTGTTAGCATCTTCAGCTATTTCTTTTCTCAGAGTTTCATAGTTCTCTTTATTGATATCTTTCAAGTCTTTTGTTAGGTAAGCTCCCAGATATTTCATCTTCTTTGGCACTACTAAAAAAGGAATAGACTCCTTGACTATATTTTCAGCTATATTGTTGGCATATATAAAAGCTACTGATTTGTAAGTATTGATTTTGTAACCTGAGATGCTGCTGTATTCCTTGATCACTTCTAAGAGTTTTGTAGTTGAGTCCCTTAGAATTTCCAGGTATAGGATCATATCATCAGCAAAGAGTGAGTTTGATCTCCTCTGACCCTATTTGGATACACTTGATCACCTTCTCTTACCTGATCATGATGGCTGAGACTTCGATTACTATGTTGATTAGCAATAGAGATAGTGGGCATCTTTGCCTCATTCCTGATCTGAGTAGAAATATTTTCAATTTTACACTATTCAATATGATACTGCCTGTAGGTTTGCTATAAACTTCCTCTACCAGTTTAAGAAACGTCCCTTCTAAGCCTATTTTTTTTAACTGTTCTGATCATGAAAGGATGCTGGGTATTATCAAAATTTTTTCTGCATCAATTGAGAAAATCACATGGTCTTTGTTTTTTATTGTATTGATGTTATGTATTATATTTATAGATTTGCATATGTTGAACCAACCCTGTAACTCTGGAATAAAACCAACTTGATCATAGTGTGTAATTTTTTTGGTGTATGGTTGAATTCTGCTTGCTAAGATCTTATTGAACATTTTTGCATTGATATTCATTAATGATATTGGTCTATAATTTTCTTTCTTTCTTGGATCCTTTTCTGGCTTGGGGATCAGGGTGATATTTGCTTCATAGGATGTGTTTCTTCTTTTTCTATGCTTTGGAAAATATTGTATAATATAGGTACTAGATCCTCTTGAAAAGTTTGATAGAATTCAGATGTGAAGCCATATGTTCCCAGACTTTTCTTTTCTTTTCTTTTCTTTTTTTTTTTTTTTAGAGATTTTGTATTGTTAATGCTATTTCAGTGATTGATATAGGTCTATTCAAGATTTCTGATTCTTTCTGGTTCAGTCTAGAAAGGTGGCATGCTTCCAGGTATTGGTCCATTTCCTTCAGATTTTCATATTTCTGGGAATAGAGTTTTTTGTAGTAATCATCTAGGATTTTTTTGAATTTCTGAGGTATCTGTTGTTATTTCTCCTTTATCATTTCTGAAAGACAATATTAGAGATTTTACTTTTCTGTTTCTGGTTAGGTTGACCAAAGTTTATCAATTTTATTAATCTTTTCAAAAAACCAACTTTTTGTTTCATTGATCTTCTGGATGTTTCTTTTGTTTTCAATTTCATTTAATTCTGCCCTAATTTTGGTTATTTCTTTTCTTTTGCTGGGTTTGGGGTTGGAATGTTCTTCCTCTTCCAGTTGCTTAAGATGACCCATTAAGTTGTTGGTTTCCTCCATTTCTGTTTTCTTGATGACGGCTTCCAATGCTATAAATTTCCCTCTTAGAACTGCCTTTGCAGTATCCCACAGGTTTTGATAATTTGTGTCTTCATTATCATTATGTTCCAAAAATTTAGTGATTTCCTTCTTAATCTCATCTTTAAAAAGTTAAAAATGGAATTACCACATGATATAGAAATCTCTTTCTTGGTACGTACCCAAGAGAAATGGAATCAATACCTCAAGTGTATATCTATACTCCCATGTTCATTACATCATTATTCTCAACAGCTAAAATATGAAAATAGCCCAAGTATCTGTCAAAAGATGAACAAAGAAATTGTCACACACACACTCACATGCACCTTTAAGAAGGAGACACTGCCATTAGTGATAACATGAATTGAGCTGGAAGACATTATGGTTAAGTGAAATAAGCCAGACACAGAAATTTTAAAAATAGCATTATGTCACTTATATTAGGAATCTAACCCCCCCCAGGTCAAATATGTAGAAACAGAGAATACAACAGTGGTTCCCATGGTTCTGATGGGGAGGAGATGAGGAGATGTCGTCAAAGAGTATGAACTTGCAGTTATATAGGAGAAAGAAGCCCCGAGATTTATGTGTAACAGGATTATACTTAATAAGATTATATTGCACATTGAAAATTTGCTAACAGAATAAATGTTATTCTTTGGGGGGAGGTTCTTAACCCCCCCAAATGCACACATAATTGGTAACTATAGGAAGGTGATAGATATGTTAAATTGTATACTGTAGTAATCATTTCACTTGATAAATGGATAGTACACCTTAAACTTATACAATTAAAAATGAGGGGAAAGAAAGTGGAACTTTTTCAAAGTAGAGAAGATAACAGCATGCCCCTTATATATTACTTGCAGGTTATTCCTATTCCCCACCACCAACTTACTATGTGAACTTGAGCCAGTCATTTTATTTCGGTGTACCAAATTTTCTCTTTTGTAAAGTAAGACAATAAATACTACTTTTTTACCTCTTAAAAAAAAAATCTTACTATGATTACATCACCCCAGGGAAAGGAGAAGCAAAGTCTCACTAGATATGCTTCCTTTGAAAGGTAACATTTTGGGTTAGTACACTGTAGATCAATGTGTACAGACAGTTGCTCTTGGCCAGAAGCAGATTTTATTCTTTCTAATACTCTTAAACAAAATTAAGTAAATCAGTGCATAATGATTAAATCCTTGCCTTAAAAGGGAGTTATTCCATGAGATCTGAGCTTCAGCATCTGAGATGACACTTTAAGAACATTGAACCAATGGGGATTTGGCCCTTATCTTATAAATAGGTGACCAGGATTAGAGAGGATATGACACACACAAAAATGTAATATTTATATCAATAAACACAAGTGTTCTACTTCTTACCCACCCCCAAAGAAATCTCAGGAAAACCTACTCATAGTCAAACATAAATAATTAACAACACATTTATTTATCATTAGTCATATCTACCTTTCCAGGAAAAGTTTTCTGACTTTGAAGGTGAACTATCTACCCCAGGACCAGATATGAAAAGAAAAAAAAATATATGGGGCTTCCCAAACTTTGTTTATTATATTCAATAAATCAATCTTTGTTATGATACTAGAACTAAGTTGATGGAACCAAACCAATAAGAAAAAAAATTATCCCATAAGACCTTTCAATTCTACTATCACTTGCAAATAAGATCATATATATGTGTGTAAGCCCTATATAAACTTCAATACACAATAAACCCTCTGGAGATAATCAGAAATTAACATATGATCAATATGAAGTTGTTAGAATAAATTTTATCTAATCTCTTGTTTACATGTCTTGATACTCATGGCTAAAGCCTCTTGTTCTATGGCACTTGAACCAGGACACTAAGCATTTATTATATCCATGCAAAACTGAGACTAGAGTCTATCCACTTGTCATAGAGAATGCATTGTGAAGTTATCCTAAGGCACACTTTCTTCAGTCCATGTGCTGGTTGAAGTCTACCTCTGGTATTATAGACCTCCTCAGTAGAAGAAAGACCTGAAGGATGAAAGGGATACCCCATTAAACAGAAGATGAAGATCACCCTAGCATAAGAACAAGACTCATCTGCAGGCAAATTTGATACAGACAGTTATTTGATGGGGAAATTTAAGATTAGTCTCATAGATCTAAGTGCTCTTCTCAAAGGAGACATGTACCACCTATTATAATGAACTTTTTCTAAACTGAAAGGCTTTCTTTTATTTTTCTTATGACTTTTTCTTTTGACATAATTTTGGACTCAAAGAAGAGATGCAGAAATAGTATAAAGAACTTTCCATCTACTTTTAAAACATTCTTTATTGTGTTAAAATATGCATAAGATAAAATTTACTATGTTAACCACTTTCAAATGTACATCAATCATGTTAAATCCATTCACAGTGTTGTATAATTATCACTATCCATTTCATTTCCATAACATTTTTATCATCAAAAAGCAGAAACTGTGTACCCATTAAACAGTAACTCTCTACTTCCTCTTGCCTCACATTCCCTAGCAACCACTAACTTATTTATTGTCTCTGTGGATTTGCCTACAAATGAATTATAAAATATTTGTCCTATTCTGTCTGGCTTACTTCATTTGGCATAATGTTTTTAAGTTTGGTCTATGTTGTAGCATGTATCAGAATTTCATTTCTTTTTAAGAATGAAAACCATTCCATTGTATGTATATATCACTTTTTATTTTTTGTTCATCTCTTGATGGACATCTTGGTTATTTCCATTTTTTTTCTAATTTCTCTGCATCTTCACCAAAGCTTGCTTTTTTCTGTTGCTACCATTGTTGTTTTTAATATAATAATCATCCTTATCTGTCTGAAGTGGTATCTCACTGTGGTTTTGATTTGCATTTCCCTGATGGCTGGTGATGCCAAATATCTTTTCAGGTGCTTATATTGGCTATTTGAATATTTTCTTTGGAGAAATATCTATTCAAGTTCTTTGCTTACTTTTCAATTGCTTTTGTTTAGTTGTAGGAAAGATTTATATATTCTAGATATTACTCCCCTATCAGATATTAAGATATATGGTTTGAAAATGTTTCTCCCATTCTATAGCTTACTTTTTCACTCTCTTGAAAGTGTCCTTGGATGCACAAAAGTTTTCAATTTTGATGAACTCCAATTGATCTATTTTCCCTTTTGTTTTAGAGCACATCCCAGGAAGCATTGCTAAGCCCAATGTTATGAAGTTTTCATCTATGTCTTCTAAGAGATGTAAACTTTTAGCCCTTACACTTGGGTCTTTTATTCATTCTGAGTTAACTTTTGTATATGATGGAGGATAAGGGTCCAACTTGATTTGTTGAAAAGACTCTTCTTTACCCATTGTCTTGGCACTCTTGTTGAAAATCAATTAATCATATATGCAAACGTTTTTATTCTGGGCTCTATTATTTTCCATTTGTCTACATATTGGTCATTAAGCCTCATATACTTTTCACCAAGATTTCCCAAATGTTAATATTTAATCATGTTTACTTTATATCCCCTCTTTCTTATTCTTTCTCTTTCTCACCATTTTTTCTCTCTCTTCCTCTCTCTCTCTATGTATTTTTTTATTTGCATTTTTTGAACTGTTGGAATTCAGTGGCAGACATGATTGTCCTTTACCTTTAAATATTTAATGTGTATTTCTTAAAAGCAAGGATATTCTCTTATATCATGCATTCTCAGTAGGGTGGTATATATCACCCCCAGTGAGATAAAATAAGTTCTTTGTTAAAGAACAGATGGCTATATAGGCTGGTTTCATCTCTAGCTTCTCCATTCTATTCTATAGGTCTTATCCTATTTTTATGTCAATACCATGCTGTAATATAGTCTGAAGTCTGGTAAAGTGATGCTTCCATATCTGTCCTTATTTCATTGAATTGTATTGGATACTGAGGTTTTTTTCCTGATTTCATATGAATCAGAACTATTTTTTCCAGATCTGCAAAGTATGACACTGATAATTCAATGGAAATTCCACTGAATTTGGAGACTGCTTTGAGTAGTGTAGACATTTTAGTCTATCTTCTTTTGAAAAGTTTCATGTCTTTTGCCCACTTTTCAATGGGGTGGTATTGAATTTTTTATTTGGTTCTCAGCTTGACTGTTGTTGGCATATAGGAGTGTTACTGAATTGTGTACATTGATTTTGTAATCTAAGACTTTGCTGAGTTTATTTATCAATTTCAGAAGTCTCTTGACAGAATGTCCTTACAACTTTTTAAAATCCAGAACAGTTTTTAGTTTTTTCCTGCATTTTATAACATTGATTTTCTGAAGAGTATAGGCCAGTTATTTTACATAGTTTTCCTTAGCTTAAATTTTTCTGATATATCCTCATGATCAGATTCAAGTTATGTCCTTTTGGTAAGAATTTTGGGGTTTTGCAGTGCATTTTTCAGTCTTCCCTTTCTCAGAATGAAACACTATTCTAGGCACTGGGAATATAACAGAAATTTAATACAATCTCTGCCTTCTTAGAACTGGAATTCTAGGGAGGGGTTTATAAAGGACTGCCACTAGAAAAAAGGAAAGACTTAGTGGTAACTCTAAAGAAGGCTTTCTTTGTTTCTCTCATCCTCAGTTAATTGGACTAAGGTTACTAATAAACAGATTTAATACCAATGCAAACAAGTCTTACCCTTGGGAATGCTGGAGATAAAGAAGGTTTTTCAGAGAGATGCTGAGTTTCCTGAAAGTCAAAAGATAGAATTTTATAACTGCTAGCATTTGACTTCAGTTACCAGAGACCACTTTGATCAAGTCTCTGTGCCCTTAGGAAAATAAAACTTTTCTGAATCTTAATATTCTTATCTGTTAAATGGAAAATAAAAAGTACTTATCAAAGAGTTATCGTGAAGGCTAAATGTGGTGATGCAAAAAAAGTTCTTATTTTAGCACCTAGCATTTACTATGAGTTTAATAAGAATGATCATTATAATTTTTAAGAAAAAGACTATTCCCCCCATCCAGCAGCCCCACCCCTTCCCCGAGTTTAAATATATATAAATTTTAAAAAAGAAAAGACTACATAAGTTATTACTTTTTTTTTATTACTTTTTAAGAAGATTGTTCACTAAACAAGGCTTTTAAAAGCAAGACCAGCATAGGAAGGAAGTTGGCATAATACTGGATTCTATTCCAGATATGCCAATATTTAATTTATAATTATTTTTGCAAAAAATTAATGAAAGTCAAAGTTGCACATGTAATAGTTTTCTATAAGTACAATAAGGGATCTGGCTGCCCTGGGTTAGGCCAGTTTAGAAGATGGCTGCTTTCTATTATAGTTAAGTGTCTGTACCTGGCTGAACCTTAAATGAACTGAGAGGCGCTTATAGCATTCAGGTTCTGGTTAGGCTCTGGGGAGGATTTACTGAGAAGTAAATGAAACTTAAGCTTCTCTCTCATTTGCACAGACTTGGTAAGAAACCATCTTTTTTTCATCCTAACTAAGCATTCATTTTCAGGCATTCAAAACCTGAATCTGCCCTTGGTTAGGCACTTATACAGAGAACTGAAGTCAAATTTTACCCTGCCTGTTTTACTTGATGAGAAACAAAAAAAATCCCAGTTTTAAGATCTCATCTCAGGGTCTTGTCTCAGAATGTTTTGGTATGACATAGAGCAAGGAAAACATAATGTCATTAAAGCAATGCCATCTAAAGTACTGTCTTTCTTCCTTGAAAAAAATTATCCTTGATTATCTTTAATAGAACTTTCTCCTCTATCATGACAGAACAAAAATTCTTCAGGGTCTTTTTGATGTTTTTTTTTTTTTTTTTTTTTTTTACTGATTGATAAAGTCTTGTTCTCTTGTACAGGCTGGAGTGCAGTGGTGCAATCATAAGTCACAGCAACCTCTGCAGCCTCAAACTTGTGGACTCAGGTGGATCCTCCTCCCTCAACCTCCTGAGTAGCTGGGGCTACAGGCATGCCCCACCACCCTGACTGATTTTTTAAATATTTTTTGTACAGACAGGGTCTCACTATATTGTCCAGGTGGATCTCAAACCCCTAACCTCAAGTGATCCTCATGCTCTGGTCTCCCAAAGTGCTAGTATTACAGGCATAAGTCACCATACCCAACTGATTCTTCATCCTAATTAAGGCCTAACCAGAGTACTTGCCAACTACCATTGACAGAACTCATACCAAAATTGAGAGAGAACTATTTCTCTCAACTATCCAGAACTCCTACCCAATTTTTTTTTGTTTCAGATGAATTCATTGGCTTTAGTTGTGCAAAGTATTGGAAAGGATCATAGATTATCCAAAATAAGCATAGTGCTTATGGCTTCCCATCTGTAAAAACAAAATTCCTAGTAAATGCTGATTAAACACACATTTCTCCATTCATGTTTGCAGGGAAGATACGTGGCTCCCACTGTATGAGATGGTGGTTTTATTTTAGGGAGTTCCCTTCTGTTTGCTTATATTGACAAGAGTTAAGTATTAAATGCTGGCAGTAAAATATAGATAATATGCTTACCAGGTTGGGATCTTAAGTTTGTTCCTTTTAGAAAAGGGCCCTTTTTACTACAGGCATACTTTGTTTTATTGTGTTCACTTTGCATATGTACCATATGTCATTTTTTACAAATTGAAGGCTATGGTGACCCCGTGAGCAGGCCTATCAGTGCCATTTTTCTAAAAGTGTGTACTCACTTCCTGCCTCTGTGTCAAATTTGGGTAATTCTTACAATTTTTGAAACCTTTTCATCAGTCTTCTTGTTATATCTATTATGGTGATCTGTGATCAGTGATTTTTGGATGTAGCTTTTGTGATTGTCGTGAGGCACCATAAAATATGCCTGTATAAAGAGCAAATTTAAGAAATGTGTGTGTTCTGACTGTTCCTCCAACTGGCTGTTCCCCCATCTCTCTTCTCCTCAGGCCTCCTTATTCCTTGAAACACACCCAGCTGATTCTTCATCCTAATTAAGAATGAAGAATTTCAATATTGAAATTAGGCCAATTAATAACCCTACAAGCCCCACAATGGCTTCTAAGTGTTAAAGTGAAAGGAAGAGGCACACATCTCTCACTTTAAATCAGAAACAAGCTGAGATAGGCCAAAAGCCAGGCTTCTCATGCCAAAGTCTTAGCCACATTGTGAATGCAAAGAAAAAGCTCTTGAAGTGAATTAAAAGTGCTACTTTAGCGATGCACAAACAATAAGAAAGCAGAATAGCTGTATTGCCAATACAAAGAAACTTTTAGTGGGCAGCATAGATTTTAAAAGTCACAACACTGCTTAATGACGATTTCCAATCCAGAACAAATAAATACCTGGTTCTTTTCAGTTCTATGAAGACTGAGATGGGTGAGGAAGCTGCAGAAGACAAGTCTGGAGTGAGCAGAGATTGATTTACAAAGTTTAAAGAAAGCAGCCATCTGCATAACACAAAAGGGCAAGAAGAAGCAACAAGTGCTTGTGCAAAAGCTGCAGCAGGTTATCTAGAAAATTTAGCTGAGACAATTGATGAAGGTGGCTACACTAAACAGATTTTCAGTGTGGATCAAATGGCCCTATACTGGAAGAAGATGCCATCTAGGACTTCTGTAAGAAATCTGTGTAGTATCTGGAGAAAAAACCCACAAAATGTGTGTGTGTTAGGATGGGGCACTAAGACTGCAGCCTCCAGGAGCCATTCACTCTCAGGTTAGTCTAGCTTCAGCCTTCTGAAATTCATACAAATTACCATTTAAGTGTTTCAGTTTAGGGCTCCAGGGCTTCTCCAACTGTAAGCACATCAATCTGCATGTGACTCTCTGGATTCACCTGTCTCTCCAAATTTGGGAGAGCATTTTGCTCTGCAATCTCATTATGCTGACATATCTATGAAAAGTTGTTACTTTTGTTTGTCTATTTTTTTTTTTTGTCAGAATAGGAGTGAAGATTTCTGAGCTTTTTACTTGTTGGAACTGAAAACTATCTAATCTCTCTTAAAGACCAGATTTTTCTTACCAGCTTTTTAAGGGCACCCTCTGTAGCTTGGTACAGCTTGATTTTTTCTCATGATGAACTCTTAAGTAGAAATATGAAGCCCATATGAATAATACAAATATTTCAGAGTTCTTTTTAATATCATTCCAGTTGAAGCTTTATTTGAAGCTTTCAGCTCATACTGAGCTTACCTTTATCTGAGTATAAATCCCTTTTTTGTCTTTTTTCTCTCAATTTGCACTTACATACTTCCTAGTGACACTTGTTTTTTTTTCTTTGAATGGATGAACTGCTTCTTTAAATTTCAGCTTTTTTATGGGAAGGGAAATATTTTATACAATTATTAAATCTCCAGTTGTGCTATTGTGAGTGTACATTAAGCACATGGGAAATATTAAATTAAAAGCTTAGAGTACTCCAGGGTTTACGTTATTTTTTCCTTCTATTTTGGTGTTAGTGAGGCTTCATCAGGTTTTTAGGAAAGAGATATGCCCAGAACACCACAGTTTATAGAGGCTGATTATAACAGATGAAAAGGAAGGAAGTGAGGACAAAGAAGCCAAACATTCAGACTCCATCTCGACTGACACGTCATTCACCACCAGTTCAAAATACAGCAATAACTGTATTTATTTCAAAGTAAATGCAATGAATCAATAGCAGTTCTGAAAATCCTCCATGTAAATGATTAAACTCCTTCATCTCTACTTTCCCCCTTTTTTCCTACTTTCTATTTGATTACTTTTTCTAACCTTTTATGTTAATTCATGGATTTTTTAATTTATTTAATAATGATTTAGCTGGTAACATCAGCAAGATGGCAGGATAAGAGGTTCTAGGCTCCAGTACCTCACTCTCAGAAAACTCAATGAGCAAATATCCAAAGACAAGAACAACTTGTAAAATCCCTCAAACTTGAGAATAAGCCTGAGAAAACTATGTGGACCACAGAACAGAATAAAGATCTCAGGAAGGGGTAAGAGAAATGAGGGGTCTCACTGACTGCAACACCCCTCCCTCAAGTCAGCAAAGTGCCATAAAATGAGAACTTCCCAGGGCTCATGTTTTCAACAGTGGATAAAAAGAACTGGAGATAGATATCCAGCTTCCCTTGCATTCCATGAAACATCCAAGGATGCTCATTCCTATCACTCCTTAAAAGCAAAGCAGGAGTAATGGCATGGCTAGACCTTTGAAATCAGGTAGAAGACAAAGCAAGGAGGTGGAGCTTGCAGTAATCAGTACACTGATTTTGATGGGAGCTCTGCTTACCTGGCCATGGTGGCACCTGATCAGATAGCTACCAGCCAACAGCATAGCCTCCTCACAAAGCCAAACTGGTCACTCAATGAAGTGGTAGGAATTTCTACTTGGTTTGAAACTCTGGAAAACCAGCCTCCACAATCCATCTTAACCCTTACCCCAAGGGAGGGTAAGGGTTTTCTCTAGGGAGAAAAATGCTCATCAAAGCACAGTTTGGTAAGTGGCCAGCTCTACCACCCTCAGCCCCAAAGCTGACCCAAGACCCAATCCAGGGAGGGAGACAATAGTCACAGAATACTTCATCAAAGAGGAGGGGCTAGTTCCGCCACTAAGTCTTATCCATCTTGATTAGCTTCTCTGCCTAACTTCATGGCCTAGCCTGAAATCCTATTCAATTTTAGATCTCAAGTTGAGAAGGAATTTGAAAAGGAGAAGTGAGAGAAAGGGACTAAAAAGAAATAATTGCTGAAAACTTCTCAAATCTGGAGAAAGGTATCAACATACAGGTATAGGAAACGCAGATATTTCCAATGAAATTCAATCCAAAGAAGAGTTCACCAAGGTACACAATAGTCAAACTCCTAAAAATCTGAAACAAAGAAAAATTCTGAACCACTAAAAGATAAGAAACATAGTATATAGAATAGAGTCATAATTCAACTCTCAGCAGATTTGTCTGGAGAAACACTTCAGGCCATGAAAGAGTGGAATGCTGTATTTTAATGTGCTGAAAGATTTTTAAAAAATGGCAACCAGGAATATTTTCCCCAACTATGGTGTCCTTCAGAAATAGGAAAGTTCATTCCTGCTAGGCTTGTCTTATAGAAATTACTAAAAGAGTTCTTTAAGCTGTATCAAAATGCCACTAAGAACATAAACACTATGAAAACACAAAGCTCAATGACATAAATAAACAGAGTCATATTCAGAATACTCTGGACTAAAATGGTGCTGTCTTAGAAAATTTTAACTCCAGTATGATGGTTAATTGACAAATCTATTAAAACTATTATAACTAAAATTAATCATCAGGGAACAAAAATTTTAAAATAATGTAAAATTTGACATTAAAGGTCTCTCTTTTTCACCTGTTTCATGATCATGATCTACTTCTAACTCTCTTTTGAAGTACTCTAAACTTCCCCTTTTAAAAGAAAAAGAAAAAAATGGCCTTAAAAACATAAACTGAAGAGAGTAAAAATGTAAATTTATGTACAATCAAAGTTAAATTGTATCAATATAAAATATCCCATTATCAGTATAAGATATTTTATGTAAGCCTGTGATAATCAAAATGAAAGAAAGATTATAGAAGATATATAAAATCAAAATAAAAATATTCAAAGCCTACTACCACAGCAAACCATTAAATCAAAAAGGGAGAGAGGAGTAGAGAAAGAAAGAAAAAAACTACATATAAAACAACCAGTTAACAAATTTTAAAATATCAGTAGTAGGTCCTTATATTTTGAGTGTAAATGGATTAAATTTTTCAATAAAAGGACATAAAGTGGCAAATAGATTAAAAAGGAAACAGTACTCGAATATATGTTGCATACAAGAGAATCATCTTACCTTTAAGGACACACAAAAGTCAAAGTATAAGGATGCTAAAAGAGAAAAGGGGTTGCTATAGTCATATCAGACAAAATAGACTTAAAGTTAAAAACTGTTAAAAGGGATAAATAGTGTCATTTAATAATTATTAAGAGGTTAGTTCATCAAGAGGATATAAAAATTGTGTGTGCATATATACACAGCAATTCTATACATATTTATATATATAAAATGAAACTATAGAAGAATCTGAAAGGAGAGCTATATCAAAATAAAATAATAGTAGAGGATTTCAATATATGTCTCTCAACAATGGGTAGATTATCCAGACAGAAAATTAATAAAGAAACACTGGACTTAAACTAGACTTTGGAACAAATGGATCTAACAGAAGTATAGAGAGCATTTTATCCCAAAGCAACAGCATACACATTGTACTGAAGGGCACCTGGAACATTTTCCAGCACAGTTCATATTATTAGACCACAAATCAATACTGAAGAAATTTAAGAGAATTAAAATATATTAACTATCTTTTCTCTCCACAATGTTATGAAACCAGTAATCAATAACAGGAAAATTTGGAAAACTCACAAATATTTAGAAATCCACAAAATTCTTTTGAGCAACTAATGGGTCAAATAAGAAATAAAAAAATATCTTAAGTCAAATAATAATGGAAATACAACATGCCAAAACTTATGGGATATAGCAAAAGCAATTGTCAGAGGAAAATTCATGGTGACAAATACCTATTTCAACAAAGAAGTAAGATTTCAAATAAATAACCTAATGTCAATCACTTTGCAAAAGAAATATTTGCACCAGATTATTCATTGTAGCTCAATTTGTAATAGACGAGTCATGGAAGAAGCCCAAGTGCCCATCGACCCATGAATGGATTGTGGTATATGTATACCATGGAATACTATGCAGCCTTAAAAAAAGATGGAGCCTTTACCTATTTTTTTTTTTTTTTTTTTTAATTATTTTTTATTGAGTCATAACTGTGTACAATGATTCAAGCTTGGAGTACAGTGTGCGGGCTTCCCATACAATCGGAGATATTTTTATCCACCTGATTAATGTAACATTCATGATATTTTC
>CAUYRH010049164.1:0-31258 GCA_963574655.1 Perodicticus potto | reverse complement strand
GTCACCCTGGAGAGAGTGCTGTGGCATCACAGCTCACAGCAACCTCCAATTCCTGGGCTCAAGCGAGTCTCCTGCCTCTGCCTCCCAAGTAGCTGGGACTACAGGCGCCCGCCACAACGCCCGGCCATTTTTTGGTTGCAGCCGTCATAGTTGTTTGGCGGGCCCAGGCTGGATTCGAACCGGCCAGCTCAGGTGTACATGGCTGGCGCCTTAGCCCGTTGAGCCACAGGTGCCGAGCCGGAATTCTGTGCTCTTAATTTTCTGTAATAAAGTGATAAATCCTATATACTTTTGAAAGTCCCCAGCCCAGGAACTGGTGCTCCTCCTTCCCTCCAGTGCCCTAATCCAACGCATGCAGGCTTGGAGTTGGGCCATGGGAACCTCATCTCTGCACAGCCCCGGTTAGCACTTAAGATCAGTCTAGGTCTTGTCCAAAAAGCTTCAAGTGATGAACTTGGAAATAATGAGAGAAATCCAGTAAAACTGAGGTCTGCTTCATCAAAGGAAGCTTATAAAATTCTAAAGCTTTCCAGGTTTTGATGATGATGGGTTAATTATTCAAAGTTTATCTTTAAATTAAATATTGAAAAACTTATTCTCAATCCCAAAGAGGGCCTGTTAAATCTTGTTAAAGTTGACTAACTACAGAAATCACTCACATCCATCTCACAGTGGCAAGGACAATGTAAGACTCAGGCATGCTGTGGCATTAGAAAGATAATCTCACTATAATATTAAATAACACTTACTGGGGTCCCCAGCATGGTATATGTCTTCCCAGAACCTGTCTGCCCATAGGCAAAAAGGCATATGTTATAGCCTTTGGCAGCTCCAGATAGTACTTCCATCCCCAAATCTTGGAACACCTGTAACAACAAGAGCAGAGAGAATGTTACCATGGTCCTTCTTCATAGAGCAATTTGAAAAAAAATTTAAAGGACAGGCACAGTGGCTCACACCTGTAATCCTAGCACTCCATGAGATCGAGGTGGGTGGATAGCCTGAGCTCACAAGTTCAAGACCAGTCTGAACAAAATAGAGACCCCCATCTCTACTACAAACAGAAAAACTAAAAATAAAAGGGAAAAAACAAACAAACAGAAAAAACTAGCCAGGTCTCAGGGCAGACTACTGTAGTCCCAGTTACTCAGGAGGCTGAGGGAATAGGATCGCTTGAGCCTAAGAGTGTGAGGTTGTTGTGAGCTATGACACAATAGCACTCTACCCCAGATGACAGAGTAAGATTCTGACTCAAATAAAATAAAAAGTAAATTATAAAATAATTCGAACATATCTGACTATAAATTCTCTACCATTTCACAAAACTCCATGCAGCTTTAAAAAAGATGGCTAAGGAAAATTCATTTAGCCAGCCAGTCATTTAAAAAAAATTTTTTTTTGAGATAAGAGTCTCACTTTGTCACACTCGGTAGAGTGCTGTGGTATCATAGCTCATGGCAACCTCGAACTCTTGGACTCAAGTGATTCTCTTGCCTCCGCCTCCCAAGTAGCTGGGACTACAGGTGCCTGACACAACACCTGGCTATTTTTAGTGACAGGGATCTTACTCTTGGGCTGGTCTCAAACCTGTGAGCTCAAGCAATCCACCCGCCTTGGCCTCCCAGAGTGCTAGGATCATAGGCGGCAGCCACCATGCTCAGCCCATTTAAATATTTTTAAGAGTGGCTACTATATAGGCTGAGAATAATACTCCACGCTTAAAAAAAACAACTATATAGTCCCTAGTCTTAGGGCAAAGAGTCTATGAAAAGGGTTAGGGCAAAGACATGAAAGCAAAATAATTATTTTTTCCTTCTCACAATAAGAAAATGTTTAATATGGTTTATAGGGTAAAGCTACAGTGAAATATTGCCCAGAAACATATAAATTCAGTACCCTATTATCCACACTGAGAATCCATTAAGCCCAATGTTAGGTAGGGACTTTCCCTGTGGCTCGATTTTCTAGACACTCTCTCCTTAAATTGGCCCAAACAGCTGGGTGGCTCTGCTGGCCATTTACCTCTGTGGTAGGCAGTTTTAGAGAATCAGAAATAGCCAGAGGTTCTCATGTGAAGACTCCTACGCTTTGTTAACTATCTGAACTCTATTAGACCTAGACTCTCTATGGGGAAAGCATAGCTTCCCAGTTCAACCAATGTTCAGCAGAATGTCCCACGTGCATCTGTGTACCATGGCTTGTATAGCAGACATTTACCATTTGCATTGTTGCTGCCCAGCTTCCAAACACCCTTCCTATTTGATTGTGTCAGTCTTGCTGGGAACCAGGGGCCCAATCCTCTACTAAAGAGACCAAACAGATACTCATCCCCACCTCCTGCCAGCTAGAACACTAGCACAGGAATGAGGCCTGCCAAGTAGATGTTCTCACTTGAATTCTGAAAGAAAGACACAGAAACACAACAATAGTTGCTAAATTCTCGGTGGCGCCATTAAGAGTCCAGTAGCACTGCTGGCTTAGCACTCAGTGGGAGAAGTGCCGAGAGTGGTGCCCAAACCAGACTGTTCAGTGATGTGGCTTCGCCTGGGTTCCCCGCTGCCTGGGTCTCATGCCTTCCTGCCCACTGTTTAACTTTCCCTTCAATTCTGTGATTATCTGGTATGGTTCCAAGTAGTAGTGTGGTTCCTACACTTCAAAGCTATGTGATCTTGGGCAAGTTTCTCAATCTTTGTGAGCCTCAATTTCCTTACTTACAGAATGTATATTTTGTATGTATATCTCAGGTTGGTTACAAAGATAAAGTGCAGTAATACATGTAATCAGGGTCAACAGAGAGAGACGGCATTGCTAACTCAAGACTACACTACTTGCTCTATGTTTTAGCAGCTGCAATTGTGCTTCCTGGCCAGTGAACTGTTTATGTTTTGTTTTCAGCGCTCCCAATATTCAGACACAGAGCCAAAAGAACCCTGGGAGCAGGGAAAGACTTGGGCCTGAGACAATTCCCACTCCCTTCCCAACCTCCCTCCCAGCACTCTCTGTTCATCAACTCTCTATTAGCAAAGGTAAAACCTAGGCAGGGTTCTCTGCCTCCTGAAGTCTGTCTAGGTGAAATTTTCCCAGAGACTGAAGATGGAGGGGTATATTTCTCTTCATTAGACCACCTGAGTTAGCTGCCATCTATTACATTTACTAGTTGGAAAATCTTTCACAAAACTCCACCTTCCATTCTAGTACCCCAGGGGGAAATGGGAACAGAGATGCAGACAGAGCAAAAGTCATAGCTGGCTTGAAATGTTATTTCTTCCCACAGCTCATGCATAGCTGAGCAGAGTGAGCTCAATGAATTATGAGAAAAACAAAAATGTTACTTTGTTCATGTCTTTATTCAACTTTGAATAATTCCCTGGGGTTTTTATGAAAATATCTTTGAAGGTACTATTTTCTCAAAAATAAAGAGGACAACATGCAACCACTAGTCTCCAAACTTGGGATTGATGTAAAATGTTAAGATGCAGCTAGCGTTCTTTAAAAACTGTGGGGTTTAGGGAAGGGAAGGGGGAGATTGGGGTGGAGGGAGGGTAATTGGTGGAGCCACACCTACGGTGCATCTTAGAAGGGTACAGGCGAACCTTACTAAATGCAGAATACAAATGTCTTCATATAATAACTGAGAAAATGCCAGGAAGGCTATGTTAATCAGTTTGATGAAAATAATTCAGATTGTGTATGAAACCATCACATTGTACCCCTTGATCACACTATTGTACACAGCTATGATTTAATAATAAAGACAATTAAAAAAGAAAAAAATCAATCAATAGTTATAGGTAGAAGCTTGGAAGCAATGATATCTTCATTCTCTGTGAGTGCAATTCTAAAAATACACATCTAAGAATTCTAAGAATACCATCTGCTGTTTCATTTAATAAAATAACTGTCTGTTTTTCTTTGTCTGCCTAAACTGCATTTAATGAGCAAAATCTGTTTTTCTGAATTTTTCCATATTATTGGTACATTATAAGGCTTAAGTTTATACCTTACTACACACGAAATTTTCCCCTCTTTTCTCTATAATCAAGGACATTGTATTGGTGCATTTAAATATCTTTATAAACTCTTTACAAAGGCCATATAAAGTTTTTAATGCATGTTGTTTTAGTGAGAATCAGAGGACATAACCTTTATAGCCAACAATGAGATTGTCAAAGGCTCTAAGTACTCAAGTTGTGATCTGTTTCTTACTGACCCAACTACAACACTACTAATTTTTACCTCAACACCTTTACTCAGATTTTTTTCTATAAAATGGTTCCAATTGTAAGTATGCAGCTATGTTATACAAGTTAATGAAAGCATATAACTGTACAAAATTAATCTCTCACCAAAATATAGAAAAGTCATTATTTCCAGGAAGAAGCACAAAGAGTAAATTAGCAAAGTAAACAAATATAAATTTCCAAGGTCCAAACCAATTTTTCCACTATCATATATTTAAGGCTAACATCCTTGATTCAACTATAACTGTGGTTCCAGCTCCCAGGCCGCAGACTGGCCTCTGTCTGTGGCCCCCACTCAGCAGCAGGGAAGCAGGTGGAGCTTCATCTGTGTTCACAGCCTCTCCCACTGCTCACATCATCGCCTGAGTTCAGCCTCCTGTCACATAATTAGCACCATTAGATTCTCACAGGGCCAGGAATCCCATTGTAAACTGAATGTACGGGGAACCTAGGCTCCTTAGGGGAATGTAGCCCACTGCCATCTGTGGAAAACTGTTCATAGAAACCAGTCCCTGGTGCCAAAAAGATTGGGGATCATTGATCTAATACTAGAAAACCGGTAAGTAGAACATCATATTATCACACTAAGATTACAAAAAATGATTTGTAATTTATAATATGCAGGTTCCAGGGAAGTTTTCCATATTCCTCAATGAAATCCCAGGTCTTTCTTATAGAGGTCCAAGAGTACTTAGGCTTTTCTCATATATGAAAGCAGAACTCTAGGCCATGAAGCTATAGCTTTTCTGCCTGCATGAAAATAATAGGATCATAGTGCAAAGGGGAGAGAACTAAGCTAAATTCATTTGCTAAGAAGAGGGATAAGGGCTAAAGTGGCCTCTGAATTACTGACATCTTATGATCCTGGAACAGAGTCTTGACAGGGTTTGATCCACTATTTTTGTCGTTTTTCTTATCTGTCACCCTCCTAATAAAATGTGTAATTTATTCTTTCACTTTCAAGTGTTTACGGTCTGATGTATCTACTATGTGTTACGTATCATGGAAAAGGCTGAAAGAAGAATGACATACAGAAAAGGAACAGAACCTATTTCTATTGCCATAGGTGACATATTTTTCCCCCATATCTTCCACTCTCACTCCCCACCTCTGCCACCACTATAGCCTCTTCATCTTCTGTGTATAATCCCACAATTAGAAAGATCATCCTCTATACAAAGCTGTATTCAGGGCCGGGCATGTTGGCTCACAGGTGTGATCTTACCCCTCTGGGAGGCCAAGGCCTGTGGGTTGCTTGAGCTCAGGAGAAGAGCCTGAACAAAAGCAAGACCCTACATTTCTACTCAAAATAGAAAAATTAACCAGTGGTGGTGGGTGACCTTAGTGCCAGCTACTTGGGAGGCTGAGGCAAGAGGATGGCTTAAGCTCAGGAATTTGAGGTTGCTGTGAGGCAGGATGACATCCCAACACTCCCAACAGAGTTAGAGATAGAGACATAGAGAAAATGATTAATAGAATAAGAAGGATTCAGAGACTGAGAAATGGACAGCACTCTAAAAATAGCCTCCTCCAACCACCCCATCCACCACTATAGACAGTTTAGGATTTTAAGAGTTCTGGGTATCTGGAGTTCTTTGGAGTTGATTGGAAGGCAACCGTTTGTCAATTGATCAGTCAGGCAGTCCTGACTCAGAGTCAGTCAGAGTCCTAATGACTCTGCATAATTAAATGACTCTGCATAGTTACAGGCACTGTTGGGAATTTGAAGGTAAAATACAAAACAAAACCCAGCAAAAGTGCTCTGCCCCGGAGGTCTGGAAAGCCTTGGTTATATGCAGTAAGCTTCTCTTTGCCATTCCAATTTCACTCCCCTGTCAAACCAGTTTATAAGCATGATAAAACCGTAAGCTCTGCTGGTAAAATGATTAATGCCTACAATGGATTTAAAGCTAATTTTTCTACTAGTTTAAGATAATTATTATCTAAGTAATGTCCTCCTTTACAAGGTATCTGTGTCTCGTGAGGCACATATCAGGGTTTATCTGTTGTAATAGTTATTTACATCATTGGCACATCTTGCTTACTAGAACAGGTAGCACCGAGGACAGGATTGAAGTCACATTTCTCTTTTTTGTTTGCTTTTTCCTTTCCTTTTTAGATTTTATACTAATGTGAAGATATGAAGGTATGAATGAATAGGTTACATTGTTTGCATTTGTTGGGTAAAGTCCAACCTGTAGTTGAGCCCTTCACCCAGGAGGGGCGCCATATACCCTTACATTGTATCATTACCTGACAGTTTACCAATCTCCTCCCTCTCCACCCCACCCCCTCTCCCTCCTCCCCACTTCTTGAATTTAATTGTTTTTCTCTTGCCACACTTCAGTTTTTAGCTGTAGCATGCGGCATTGCACGTTGAAGCTATCCAAAATATTCATGAAAATGAATGCAGTGCTTTGTTTTTTTTTTCTAAGAATAATAGAAACTCTCTGCAAGGAGGGTGGATGACTGGACAGCAAAAGAAGAAGAGACAGAGGGACATACCATTGTTTATACTGGGGCCTAAAAGCTTTTCCTCATATTTACTCATAATTCACCAACAATCAATTCTAACCAGATTTTCCAGTTTTCACTGTAAGATGAACAAAATGTGTCCTGCTGGAACTTAATATAGATACTCAGACACCTTCAAAAATATGTATGCTGTTAGTGGACCTCAGCAAATTTATCCGCAGTTATTAGAAATCTGATTTTTACCTAGAAGCAATGTTAGAAAAGGTTTTAACATTCTGCCTTAGTATTAAATATTTACTGTAAAACTTAGAAGCTAAAGATGGTTATTGCAGAGGTAATTTCATTTAAGTGCTCATGGCACTGAATTTCATTGCCAAAGCCACCTTTAGCTACATTCCTACCATACATTCCCTCAGCACCTGGCCTCCTGAGGCTTTTACCACTCCATGAATAATTCCAGGCTAAGGCTGACCATCTTTTTCTCTTATCAAGTAAAACAAGAAAAGAAAGAGAGAGAGGCAAGAAGAAAACAAATGTAAGGAAATCAACTGCTAGTTTGTATTTTTTTCTATTTTAATTGTCTAACATAATCCTTGAGAGGCCTATAGATAATTGTGTATTGAAATGTGTCAACACATATCAAAAAACTACAAGATTGATGAAAAAAGAAGTACACCAATGTAGATCCTTATAAAAAAATTCTCTGGAGGCACAATGTTGAAAATAAACACATTATAAAAGACACAGATATTACAGATATAATAAAGAGGGGGTAATAATTTCCTTCCTCCTAAAATAAGAATATTTTATTATTCTGTAGCAAAGGGACATATGCTGCTTTTTTCTGCAACAAGATAAAGCTTAGTGAATGCTCTTTTTCTTTTGTAAAAGAAAATTTGAGGAGAGGGAGGGTGTGTGGAGAGAGGGTAAATGATGGGATCACACTTATGGTGCATCTTAGAAGGGTACAGGTGAAATCTAGTAAATGCAGAATACAAATGTTTCCATACAATAAACGAGAAAATCCCATGAAGGTTATGTTGAACAGTTGGGTGAAAATATTTCAGATTGTATATGAACCCAGCACATTGTACCTCATGATTGCACTAATGTACACAGCTATGATTTAATAAAAAAAAAAGAAAAGAAGAGAAAATTTGCTCAGGCCACTATTGTCCATATAATTAAATGAATAACCAAAGGGTATAATACTAGTATAAAGAACTCTTTGCTTTTCCTACCTTAGAAAAATTTATCAAAATTTAAATTTATTTATTTTATTTTCATTTATCAAAATGAAAAATACAGCTACTCAGCTCATATGCATGATCAGATCCCCTTGAAAAAATTTGCATAATTAGATTTTTACACAAAGGTTTTAAACTCCAGTCATATCCGCAAGTTTTGACTACTATGGGAATATGGACTTGATGCAATTACGTTGAATAGTGGCAGGAAGCATGGCTTTTAAAAGAATCAGCTTAAAGAAAAAAATCCCAATTGCATGTTCATTAAAGCTGTCAAAACTCTAAGCTAAAGATCCGCTCTCTGTGCCAGCTAAACTCTTGCCCGACTCTGGAAAGTAACTTTCTGAAGCCATGCCAAGCCCTTTGCTTGAAAATAACATCTTAATTGGTTTGTTCTAATAAAATTCAAAATGCTCTTTTGGTGATGATAATACACTCATTGTTTTATTCTGACTTAATGTTTTGGTCTCTTGGAATGTTCTGAGTATTACTATTAAGGAAAAAAAAAAAAAAAAGAAGCCTGTGAGCCTGAATTTATGGAGGAAGAATCTGGCTGGATAGACCAAGAAAGTTGGAAGCTTTTGATTCCAGCAAGCCTGTTTCTCTAGTCTAAAGGATGGTTCTGCTTAACCTCAGATTTCTATATAATAGCAACAAGAAGCCAGTCTCTTCCCACACTTCATCATTAGTATATAAGGACATTTAGGTGTCAACTAGAGGTTATTTAGGGAATGTTTAGGCTCTGACTGGCAACTGACTTAAATTAAATTACCCAACAGTTATTTTCAAATCAAGGGAGAACTTAAGTCATGAGGTTTTGCTTTTGCTTAAATTAAGACAACTAGTGTGAACTCTAATGGGTTAGAAAAAAATAGAGAAAGAGCTCAAAAACATTTATCTTACCATGTCAAAACTTCTATATGCCTAGTCATCATCTTAATTTTCTTTATTAAAAATTGTTCATTTCAGTCTATTGAATGTCTATATACATATGGACGTAACTCTAATTACATAATGAAATTCAATAAAAATAGTATTTGTATAATATTTATACAAGTCAATTTTATAGCCACTTTTCTACTATTCATATCCTTTTAAATAAGAGGCCCCTGTGTAAAGAGTTACAGTTCTAGTGAATCATGTTTTCATACATATTAGTCTATACCATTTAAAAGAAAGTGTGGTCCCATATTCTATTAAGACTTCTACCTAACCCACTTATAAGAGGGTGTCCAACTCTGTTAAGAGTTTCTAATTTTATTAGTGCTGTTTTAAAATATTCAGACCCATTGTGTTATTCGTCAGATTTCAGTAATGAATGAAACACCCAGTTGCTGTTCTTCATACAGTTTGTACAACATTACGTGTATTTACAAAAGATAAAAGGTCCTTACCAATTTACTTTTTGTGAAATGAGGATTTTGGATAATAGAAGCACATAATTAAAGAATAAATTCCACATGCTATAATTGGGACTCTGCTTACTCTTTGGCAATAGATGCTAACAATAGTAACAACACCAACTTGGATTGCAAAACGTTGCTGGCAAAAAAAAAAAAAAAAAGCAGGTGTGGAGAACAAATGGAGCTATTTTATCTTATTGGTGCATTTACATGTTACGTGCCCAATTCACTCACTTTATGTTCCTGTTATCTGAGCTGAGGATGGATTACCTGCTTCTTGCAGGTTGTTATTCAACAAGTCATGTTTTTCTAAGTATTACTAGCCATCAATAAAATGGGCTCAAATATATAAGCTACCAGAGTTTTTTGTCCTGATCCTCAGTTCACTTGCCCTAATCTGCTACTACGTAACTGATAAAATAACGTTTTAAGTATGTTTCTGAAGATAAAAATCTAATTATTCTATAATTATAAATTGGTGGTTATTCACAAACCTAAAGTAAGAAAACATAAATAACGTATTGAAAATGATACTAGGAATTCAACAGCTGTTTTTCTGACTCATTGGTTTTGGTTACATGCATTTACAGGAGAATACAGACATGAAAAAGACCAAAATTATATTAAAATATAATGGATTTTTACAATGAGACCATTTGTGTGTGTAGTGCATTTATTTTTACTCAGATAAATGCTCCCTCTTTACAATTCATCCTATCTTTAGGAAGTAAAAAATCTATATTAAGGACGTGGGTTTTTTCATACAAGAATTTAGCCGCTGCTTCTTCAGCTCTATTAATTCTATAGTCAAAATTTTCCTTTTGCTAAATCAGCAGTTTGACACTCATCTTAGAAGAATAGAAATTATCTTCTCTATAATTAAATGGTTTTAACTCTCTTGATCTAGCAATTCCACATGAGACTCGACATTGGCCATTACATTATATGTAAGATAAAATATAAGATCACTCTTGCATTCAATGTCTGATATCTGGTCATTTTAATAAGAAAATTAGGTAGAATATTTCACACTTTTATTATCAAGAACCACAAATGTTAGCAAATGGTAAAAGTTGAGCAATGTAAGAATATTTAGCATTTCCACTGGCATCACTTCAAACTAGAACACAAGATTATTTTAATGATGTGTTCCTTCTACGTCAATACACAAATGAAAATAGTAGAATATTCTAGGGATTGACTAAGGGGAAACAGAATCCTGATGTACACAGCACATCAAAGGATCTCTTGGACACAAGAGCAGTAACTGGGGAAAAGGCAACACAAGAATAGTATGTTAGTTAATTTGCAAGATTTAGAGATAAATGAAAACATAAATTTCATCCCAATCTTTGCAGAGAGGAGTTAGACACTTATAATGTGCTGTTAAACATATTTTAAATCTGATGCATAATTATCTCAAGTTATTGCTAAAACCAATAGTTAGTTTAAAATGTGAAGTATGTTAAAGCTACAGTGACGTACCTACTTCGAGGAAAGAGATAGCATGAGACAAGTTTGTTAATATTCCGATTAATGGCCTCGTGTTTCTACGCATTTGGTGGGATGCATTTGCAAGATGTCTCTGCTTCTATACAAGCATTACTTACAACTCATTTTCCTCTTCTTCTACCATTTTGCCACTGCTGTAGGACTTTAGCCAAGAGATCTAGCCTCTCAGAGCCTCCATGCACAATTAATTCATGGGCATTCTGTAATAAATGTGATAATGTAGAAATTCTTGCAAAAATAAAAAAGCACTTTGCAGAAGTAACATGTTCCTATCGAGTGCTCAAAGACAGTTAATTCCTATTGGGTAAAGAGGGAGGGCTGGAACGATCATTTCCGAACAGCGCACACCTCAGCAATGTCATGTATTTGCCATGTTTTACAGCTCAGCACATTGCTTCATGGCTAGCGCTACCCTAAAATAGCACATGGCTCAGCTCTCAGCTCTGCCTTTCTGTGCCCTTCTTGCCAACTCATACCCTGTGCTAGAAAATGTCTCACCTTTCTGTTCCTTGCTTTTACATGTGTTTTATTTTCAGCACAGGCCTTCAATAATACATAAATGAAAATGCAGAAGCACAGGAGTTTGGAATTTGCCCAAGTTTGCAGCTCTCTTTCCCAATAACTTTTATATTTCTAACAGTAATGAAACTAAAACCAAAATGACAATTTTTATACTTCTTCACATAAAAGATATTTATGGAATGAAAATATCCAGTGTATCTTAGTGCTATACATTTTTAATGAAGTAATGATGTCCATGTAAAAGAATACTTTCATCACTTTCTTTAACAAAGTGTAGGCTATATTGAACTTACAGGCATACACTCGGATAAATTTGCATAGTGAAATGAGGAGAGGAAACAATTTATTTTTCTATCCTTATCCTTCATCTGAGCTCAGACTAGCTCCTGCAGCCACAAAGGGAGCTGTCACCTACAGCAACAAAATAAACATGTTCCAGAGAAGTAATTCCCCTTATCTTCACCTTGACGAATCATAAATTACAGGGGGAATTTGAGATGGTGTAGAGGATTAATTTTATTTTCTTTATTTTTAGGAAGGCATGATGTTCTAGGCAAAAAGTGAAACTCTATGGTGATAACTTTAACATAACAAAATGAGTTCAGAGAATGCCTTTGTACAAAGTACTTCACCCTTTTGCTTATAACTTTTGTGGCTCTTGAAACTAATTCTAGTGGCATCTGTGGAAATGGCTCTGGCTCTGGAGTCTGACTCTTTGCCTCTGTCTGTCCCTTTGACCTCAAGCAAGTTACTTAATTTCTCCTTACCTCCATTTTATAAGGACAACATTTTTGCCTAATTCACAGTTTTGTTAAAGAAT
Source organism: Perodicticus potto (assembly GCA_963574655.1). Taxonomy (NCBI): domain Eukaryota; kingdom Metazoa; phylum Chordata; class Mammalia; order Primates; family Lorisidae; genus Perodicticus; species Perodicticus potto. Next base: position 19,038 of record CAUYRH010049164.1, on the reverse strand, counting down.
GAGATAAGATAATGTGAATTATTTAGGACGGTGCCTGTCAAAAGGGAAAGTCTAATGTCCGTGATTATTACAACAAACACAAAGTACCAGGAATATTTTCAAAGTGCAGAAGACAAAATAGTAGCATATTCCTATAAAGAATGAAAAAATGCATAACTTTGGGCCTAGGTAGACTTTTTGAAACTAAAATTGTAAATAAAAGGTATGTAGCATAGAGATTTATGAATATGTGTGAACAACATGTGAACCAATTTAAAATAGGCTATCTAGAATCACATAAGCCATCTTCATTTGATAAAGAGTTCAATCTACTTATATATTTAGACTTATCTGTGGCTAATCCACAGAATATCACACATTTTCCCCATGGAATTGCTTTGGTTGAATGACTAAATAAGCACAACACTTAAGCTTACTCTTCTAATTTCAGAACAATAAAGTATTCCTTTTTTGTTTCCAGCTTGGAATGGCTTAGCATCATAACAGCATTTTTTGGCAACAGAATCAAGCTTACCATGTTCTGAGAAGACTTACCTAGGATAATAATTGTGTTTTTTACCAGAGGAAATTATGTTGTCAAACTTTTCTAAAAAGTTTTATGAGACGGATCATAGCATGTTAATGTAACATATTTCTATCGCAGTATTTTCCTAGAAACATTCTTTGTAAAACCTGAAATAAAATTTCTCTTCTCCAATCAAGTTTACAAAAGATACAGTGTTTTATTTTGATTTCCAGTGTCCTAATATACTATAGATTATTGGCGAAAATAGACATACAAGGCTATAATTTTTGGAAGTTTTTCTCTCTTCTCTTGCAATTGTATTCATAACAGTTTTTAACACACTGATTTTCACCACAAATTTAGTGTTAGCCTATGCTTATGTCCAAATCACATGTGTACTCATCAATCTTTTACTTATTTCAATGACATTGTCACAAGGGGAAGAGCATAGAGAGCTTTATACACACAAAGCACCCCTGAGTTTTTGTTTATTAAAGCATGCAAGTGTCTTTCAAGACATTTAAGGGACATTTAAGTGAAATCATCATAAAAGGACTTAAGAGAAACTATAGTAACATAAATCTAAGAACTAAATATTTCAGAAGATTCAACCACTGGTGTAAACATTCTCCAAGATTAATGAAGAAATCAAGAACAATTGGCTTTTTTTTTTAATCTCTTGGGTAACCACAAGACAAACTGTTTTCAACAAATGTGCCTTGTAATGTTAATGCTACCAGAGTTCATAAAGAGACGATTTATTATTTTGAGTTTATTGTCCAATAATAATTCATCAGCTTTGGGGTTTAGCTCACTAGTTCACAGAGTTCCTTTATTTGTTGTTTAATTAACTAAACTCCTTATCAAATGAGGCAGATTTTAAAAGATAAATTATGTTTTGTAAAATTCCACTGCCTTTCATTTATATACTATCAATGACCTGGAAACTTTGGCAGATTTATTACAGAAAATTCAGCACTGAAAAAAAGGCGAAAAAAAACAAAAAAAACCCAAACAACAATATAAATAAATGAAAGAACTAATAATTCTATGCAAATATTGTACCTACTGCTAATATACCTATTTCCCAATTTGAAACTCATACTAAGTCATTTTTATGTTTTTAAACACTGTCAGGCATGTAATAATGTAAAATTTAACCTTGGGCTGGAAGATTACTTGATATTAACTAAGGAATAACTTAAGAAGCATTTTCATGAACTTTAAGACATTTGAAAAATTATTTGATGCAAAATCAGAATTATACAAGTTACAAAATATAATACCTATTAGAAATCACAATTCTCTTAACAGAAGATTTAGATAGCACAAATTAATTAATTAATAACATCTGAAGTACATTCTCCCATAGGACTAATGCTCATCTGGTTGACCCTACACTAGATCAATAGGAAAGGCAAATCTGTAAATCACTGTTTCTCAAATGTGATCACTCCATCATTTCACCACAAAAAAAAAGAGCTGGTATTTGAATGAGACAAGAGACCTCATGTTTCACACACCTGTAAATTGACTGTGATGCTTAAGTGCCCTGTGATGAGACAAGAATGAATGGATTCTTCTGAAGTTCCTCCCACAGAGACAGGAGAGCACTAAGTTTTAGTTTGAGAGAAGTTTTCTGAGATAATATCAAGATACACAGAGATATAAAACAAATGATGCAAATGGTCTCAGTCTGATGCAACTTGAATTTGCTTGGATTTCCTCAAAAACCCTCCAACTCATGAATTTTGATTGAGAAATGGGGACAGAAATTTTGAAATAGAAAATAAATGAAATGCACGTACATATGTATTTAAATAAGCATACATTCATATAATTTATATATATGTCAATCCTGTACAGAGGTCTATATTTTGACATCAAGAATAAACCATTTGATGGCTGGGCACAGTGGCTTATACCTGTAATCCTAGCACTCTGGGAGGCCAGGGCAGGTGGATGGCCTGAGCTCAGGAGTTCAAGACCAGCCTGAGTAAGAGCAAGACCCTATCTCTAAATTAGCTAGGCACTACAGTAGGCATCTGTACTCACAGCTACTTGGGAGTCTGAGACAAGAGGATCTCTTGAGCCCAAGAGTTTGAGATTGCTGTGAGCTATGATGCCATAGCTCTCTACTAAGAGTGACAAAGACAGACTCTGTCTTAAAAAAAAAAAAAAAAGAATAAACCATTTGGGGGAGAACTTAATGACTTAGTGTGACACACGGATAGGTTGTCATTTTAGTAATGAGAAACTTGAAATAAGAAATTTAGAACAGGCATTTTCAAGCTATAAAATTTCTTCAGCAATGATACTGAAGTAATGATTAAAATTTATATACTTTAAACATCACTTTTGCCCATGGTAATTGTTTATGATATCTTGGCTAATCTACAGTCCATTGCAATAGTTTATAAAAGTATTAATCTAGAAATTGTAGAAGTTCATTAGATTTATTCTTTCTGCTAATATAGCTCTTAAAAATGTTATTCAAAATAAGCAATATTCTATCTCCCTGATAATTTACTATTAACATTCTTGGGAAAGATAAAGTATCAGGAATTATAGAACTTTTGCATTTATAATCTTATTATGCTGTATTTTATAAAAGTCAAAGTAAGTCTTATTCTGCAAGAATCTATTTTGAGTGTGAGAGCATTAAAACACTAGGAAAAGGAATATTTTAAAGTCCAACCTAACTTCCAGTCACCATATACCAAGACAGTCACTGACATACATAGATCCGAAGTTGGGTTCTAAATGATGATGTTACTTATTTTACTTAACTTCCTTCTGTAAAATATAAATTGAAATTGTCTTTTCAAATACAAACTTGACGAATTATCTCTGGCAACATACTTTTTGTTAATATTTACATTAAAAGTTTGAAGTTTTTTATACAAGTTTTTTATACAAAGTTTGAATAAAGAACAAAGTTTAGACATCATTATCTAGATTGTCCAATTTCCATATACACCAGGAGAAATACAAAAAATAGAGAAGAAATTGTACTGCCTCTTCGTGTCTTTGTTTAATTTGATATTTCATAGTTCTCAACTTTGTGAACAGGGTGTAAGATATCTTAATAGTTAAGGGGAAAAGGTACCACGAATGGCCATCATTTTCATTCTTCACAATTTCTCTGCATAGCTATGAGTTTAAAGGGAACAACGGGCTCAGAGGCTAAGGACACAATTAGAAGCTCATCCACTCCAAGTTCCAAATATGGCTCCTCGAGAGCTTAATGCTGACCTTGGGGAAAACACTTGGTGACTTCAAAAGAAAGAAAGAAAAAAAAAGATAGTCATTTGACTGATAAGTGTCAGTCATTCTGCTGTTTGAAATGTGAGATAACAAAAAGACACCTGGCTATAGGAAAATCTGCAAGTATATTGTTTTTCAAATGAAAGTGAAAATATTTGTAATGAAACTGCAGTTTATGCAGACAGAGTTGAAAGAAGTAATAAAAATATAAATGACCCTGATTGGCAGGATGATGTTTGTCATCCATTTCTTACTCCATCTGTCCAATTAGTTTGGATTACTTGACTGACCAAAATCATCCATCTGTAAGTTGTTTGAACTACATACATTAAAGCCCATGCGTAAAGTTCATGCAAACCCTTCCCTCAGAAGACCTTGCACCTTTTATGTATGTGAAAATTTGAAATCACACTCATGTCCCTAAGCTTCTGAAGACAACATTTACACACAACAGCAATCAAAAGGATATTTCTAATTATTCTTTTAGGTCTTTTTTCATAACTTAGGGGATTATGCCAACCTCAGGAAATCCTTGTGCAAATAGAAGAAACACCATTAGAACAACACATGGAGTGACCAGTTTTGAGGCAAAAGCTCAAAATTTATGGGGAGAATTTTTTAAGTAATTAGACCTGCATAGCTCTTCCTGCTGTCGAAAATTAGCACAAAGGGGCATTTCTCAACATAACCAGATAAATAGTAAGATCATAGATGTTAGGCATGGAGGTATCATTGACCAGCCACCCCTTCTACCCACACATGCAAACAGGAGGAAATATTTTGTTTTTTTTTTTAAAAGCACATACTTCAATATTTCAAGCATTTTCAAGCAAGAGAGGGTTCAAGAGTTCATTCTGTTAACCAATATTATAAAATAACCACGTCACCCAAAATGCAACCCAGTAAATATTTTTAATGTTAATCAATCCTCAGCAATATCTTACTTATTTTGAATCTGGATAAGAAAGAAAAAATAGATTTTTAATAACGGTTTTTCCCCTAGAGGTTTATCAACTCTCTTACCATCAAATGTTAAATAAACTCTTGCTTGGGGCTGGGGAGATCCTTTTACACAGACAGAACATATAAATACTCCAGCCAACACGCAAATTGCCCGGAATGCCATTTCTTCAGATTTGCAAGTTAATATCCAAGGGGAAATACCTTTAAAAGAGAAATAACAAGTTTGTCATATCTCACTTCACATTTTAAGGATACAAAAAACAAAACAAAACAAAACAGCAATCTAGACTAAACATCCTATTCACAAGTCACATCTCGACTTTTGTAATAATGCAAACAGTAGGAGGTGCTGTGACTTTGCTTCTCAGCTGTGAAAATTTGGATTTGATTCATTTGTGTCTGCAAGTCCTTGAGAAAAGAGAAATTGTTTCATCTTCCAGCTAGTTAATGCTGCCATCAAAACAGAACAAAAAAGAAAAAAAAAAGGAAAAAAAAAACTTACTGATTCCCAAAGCATACTCAATATTTTAACTAACCTGCTCTCCAAAAATACATTACATTAAAAGACGAGAATTGTATCACTTTCCCCCTAAATAGAGAAATCCCCCATGAACATCCATGTATACCCACTCATTTCTACACTCATCAGCCCTTTTGAAGTAATTGTCTCTGAAATGGTGTTACTATACATAAATCTACATGTGCTCGATCCTTAGTCACTAAAATCACTTGAATCAGTTATCTTCCAATTTATCCAGATGACCAGGCAGCTGTTAAATGATGTAGATGAGGTAACCAGGGACTTGGGCCAAATTCAAATCAATCACCTAGTGGTGAGCAATCCAGGGAGCCATGTACCCACAAAGCATATTTCAAGTAAATCAACCAGAAAGTGGGCTGTCAAAATTCCAAAAGATAAATCAAAAAGACAAGCATTATGGCTTGAAACTATAGCTATAAAATTGATACATGCTATTAACTAATGTGTGAATCTCAAGGAAGATCAGGTAATGCATGACAACAAAACTATAGAAGCTCTAGTGGCCACAATGTGTAAAATAAGCTCAGGACCATAAAAGAATATGATCATTTTATTCCTACTGTAATTAAACAATAAAATGATAAGGCAGTTTAGTCTAGAATTTAGTCATGAAGAATATAACAATACTAATTTTCAATATTATGTGGCTTTTTAAATGAGAAGTCTATTTATATTCATTTCTTTATAAGTGCCACCAACAAGTGGAAAGACTGCTTTATTGGTATTAAAAGAAAAAGAGCAATTACGCTGAATAGGCAATTCAAAACAAAAATATAAGTTGATTTCCCAGGTAGTGCATGCGAGAGTTAGAATGAAATTGTATGTCTCTTTTACCACACAGCTAGAGGAAAGCCTAGGGATGTTTGTGTTGGTAATTTTCAAAAGAAACAGTTTCTTCCTGCTTCCACAACCTCTTCACCCAGTCATCCCTAAATGAACTTACAAGATAATTGATTTTATGGGTTACCGTTCCTTAATAATTTGATCCTGGGTTTTGTTGACTTTATAGTTAAACCCTCTTCCGGCAACAGCTATTAATATGCCTAACCTTTGTATGTTTATTAAGCTGTCTCACACAATTCACTTTTTTTTTTTTTTTTAAACATACTGCTATTCCCCGAAAGGAACATATGCCACAAATTGCAAAGAATAATACTGGGGATGAAATGACAGGTCAAACGAAGCTAGCCTACAAAGCAATCTGATTTTCACCCTACCCAGTGAGAAGAGGTGAGAGACCAAAAGCCAAGCGTTTTAAATATGCCCCCTCCCACCGGCCCCCCACCCCCAAATAGTACCTTAACCTTCTTCCCTTTAACTCGGCCACAGACGTTCCTCTGGCATTTTCACTTCTACTGATTGAAAACTAATAACATGTAAGAGAAGAATTCTTTCACGGAGCAATTTCGCCTTACAAGGCGTTGTACTCAACTGGAAACTCTCCGCAGGTGTCACAGCCTCAAGAATCAACTCGAGCCGGGCGCTCAGCAAGGGGAAAGCTCCCCGTACAACCCGCGTGTGCTCTCAAGGAAATTCAGGCTCGAGCACACCAAGGTCAATGCACAGCCCCCAAAGTTACATTTTGCTAAATGTGTACTGCTGAATATAAACAAATCCAGCTTACCGAGTGGAAGAACTCAGCACGGGAAAGTCACCGGCTTGTCCCGGGTGAGACCCGCGCGTCTCCAGTCCTTTTCCCAGAGGACTTCTATTTCCAGAGCGTCCCGACGGTGTAAATCTCTCTTCCTGGTCCTCCGAGTTTCTTTGTAGAGGAATCCTCAGCGCTGCCGAGCCGCGGCACCCGGTCCCTTCTCGGACTCGCTCGATCGAGCACCTCGGATTGAATGGAAAGTGGCCGGGCGCGGGGGCCCAGCGCTCTGGTGTCCGGTTACAGCGACGCGGCGCGCGGCTCTGGCTGCCCCGGCGCGCCGCCCAGCCGGCTCGCATCCCCGGCCGCGCAGCCCGGCCGCATCCCCTCGGCCGCCAGGCCCCACCCCGAGCGCGCCCGCGCGAGCCTGGCAGGGAGCCGCGAGGGCGGGCCGGGCGGGCTCGCGGAAGGGGCTGCCTGCGGATCCAGGAATGACCCGCCGGAGGACGGTGTTCCTTTCGCAGTTCACCGTGGAGTGAACAACTTGCAGGGTGCGCTCCGAGGTTTTGTTACTGACAGCGCTTGGCAAGCCCGCGCTTTGCGTGGCCATAAAAGCAAAGTACAACACACTTTTTTTTTTCTTTTTCAAAAGAAGGATCCCCGCATCCTTTTAAGGGAAAGAGATGCGTTTTTTAAAAGGTCAGGAGCCTTGTCCTGGTCCTGCAGGAAGTTTTCTGAAACTGGTCTAGATAAGCCAACAATCTCATCCCAGAAGTTTATCCTTTTCAACGAGTATTGTTTCCTATTGCGTTTCCTTAATGTCCAGAAGGCAGTAAGTCTGTTGACCTCCCCACATTGACTCATAGGCAGTACCTTCCCCTCCACGATACTCCCAAAACATAATTACGAGAAGAAATTATTTCACAATTTTGTAAAGGAAAGCTATTCTTAATTCTCCCAACAGATTGGCGTTTACAGAACTACACAATCAGGGGCATATTTCCAGCATCTACTTTTAGGTAGACTCGGCAAACTCTGGAAATCATTTTGCCTTTAAGTGCAAATTATTTGTCCGGACCACGATGAACTAGATATTTGAGCATTGGGAGAAATGAGCTTTGATTCACGTAAAATGAGCAGACATTTATTTAAAATCATTGCGGGCCCACAGCCCAGTAGATGTCACTATGCAGAGGAAAAGTGTGTAATTTCTTCACCTTATACCTTACAGTTTTCTTTACATAATGAAGCAGAATCATTACATTCTTGTAGTTTCCTAGAAAACAGCTCTAGAGTACAAAGTTATTGCACTCATTCTCGGTGAGATGGAATGAAATCTCAGGTAGGAGAAGAGGTGATTGAGACACCACCTTTTATGTCTAGAAACCATAAATGTGTCTGACTCTGCTGCGTAATTGAGAAATGAAGGGATCTAGCCATTAAAGAATGCAAATATAAGACTTCAAAAACAATGTTCGAGGGCTAACACTAGCCCTATCTCCCAACTTTATCCGTGTTTATGAAAAATTTGCAATTCAGTGTGTGTGTTATTTTAGAAAATACTGTATCAAACTATTTTTTGCAATGATTAGTAGAACAGGGGTGTAAGTAGCTCCTTGGCATAAATTTGTAACAATGGATTTAACTCACAAAGTGTCTGACAGTATTAAAATCTAGATGTAAATGTGAATAAGTACTATGCTTTTTTCTCTCAAACACTTCTAAAATTAAGATCCGAGATGTATACGGGGTTTACTTTTATCATCCTACTGATATCTGAGTCAGTGCTTGTAAGTTAAGGAGTGAAAAGGATAAATGATTAAAAGACAAGTGTGGGTATTAAACCATACAATGACTAATTTAGAAATGAGTAGCTGTTAGTAACTGATTAATCTGCAAATCCATGTAAGACAGAATTTGTTTATAGGTTTTAGTTTTAAATTTTAGGGAGCCAAGATAAGGAAATACATGGTAAAATTGCATGCCACGTCATATATTTACAAGGGAGTTTAATTCCCAAATCAATTTACAAAAACCCAAAGACTTAACTTAATCTCTCACTCATACTCCCAAGACTTTGGAGACTATGACAAATAGCTTACATTTAATCACAGGCTATGAAACTTGTACTTTGTTTTCTTCTATTTTGCTTCTTTTCAATGTGCCCCTGAGATTTAATGGTATTTGCTTAGTGCTGAGACATTTACAGCTGGCCACACCTCAAAATGAATCATAGAAATGCAGATAGGCATTGGCCAAGAAAGAGTCAAGTGCAAGGACACAGCTAGCTCTCATGCTTGCCCTGAAAGGCAATGGAGTGAAATTTTAAGAGAGACAGAATTAGAGAAGCCCCTAATAAGAACTCTCTCTCCTCCCATTGCTCCATACAGCTGGGTAGCCTGATCAAAAGGGAACTCGTGTAACAACCAGTGGGGCCAATGCCACTTTTTTAGTCATGGTCTTTGACTCTGTCCTTGCAGGTAGGAAACCACATGAGCTAACTGAGGAAGCTGTTTCTAGAAAGGCAGCCGCTAAATGAATCTACAGAAGTAATGACACAACTAAATATAGAGGGTACTAATTATAAAGTTTACCACCATCAAAATGTGCTCAGTTCCATTAAGATGTTACAGAAATGGTGCAGTATCATATACACTTAAGTTTATCTACCTACTGAAACATAGTAGTCCTATATTTGATATTGTATGTTCCTGAAGAAAGCTCTTTCACCTAAACTTTTTCACTGACTTTGAGTGATACACTTACCTTTCTGTAGCTTACACTTATATATTTTGTAGCCATAAAGCCTTTTATTTCAAATTTAAAGAACATGGATTTTTCCATTATGCAGACATGAATAAACTCTACACTCAGTAGAGAAGTTCAAATCTTCAGATACTGAAAATTATTTGCTTATTGAGTCATAACTAACATTTGTAGTGATAAAGCACAGACCATATATTGGCCAGGCATTTTGTGTGTTATTTGTACAGCATTCTTTGTGGAAGTTACTATTTGACATAAGCAAACATTGAAAGTTTACTCAGAGTCCGGTGGATAGTAAGTATGGGAATAGAAACAGAAATTCAAGCTTGATTGACTCAGTGTGCGTCAATAGTTCCTCTCCCCTCCTTTTCTGCTTAACTTTCTTTTCCTCTTTCGTCTCTCTCCGCTTTCTTTCTACTTTATTCAATTTCCAGATGGCAACCTTTGAAATTTCCAGAATTATATCTTTAGAATGTCTGAACTTCCAGTGATAATTTCCTTTCTTTACAACAATCAGCCTTACTTCTCCTTAAGTTACAGTAGCAGCCGCTCTGAGACCAAGCCGGTCAAACAGGTCTGCTCTGGAAATCTGGGTGTGAAACTGATATGTGCATATTGATAGGATTTAATACTTCCTCTATGAAAATCATTCCTAATTTTTTGGTAAGATGAATGTATCTTTACTTTCATTCTTAATCTATTGCTAATATATGTACTTGACCTTTGATCTCTTTCTCTGTTGATATGTACTAGACTCTATACTTCTCAAATTGTAGGACCCTGGAACTAAATAAACTGAAGGCAGTGGTTTGCTCTGCAGAGGAAAATTGGCCAGAAAGAAAAATTTCATTATATGTTTCATTGTACCTTTATAATTTTTAACTAGATGGGTATATAAGTTACTACAAAATTCAAATTTTAGGTCTTCAGCTTCTTTGAACATGTTTAAACATGTTAAATGCCTAGAGTGTAATATTTCCCAACTCAACCAAAATAAGAGCATATATATTGCCTCTGATGTTTATATATTACAGTATTCCACGTGTAGAGTAGAGTAGAAAAGAGTATACTAGTGATTTTATTTTAGTACAAAAGTATTATGTACATTGTAACAGTTGTGATCATTCACACTTTCATCATAGGGGTAAAATGTAAGCTTTGTTTTGTTCAATTGGACTATTTTAGGTGAAGCCTCAATGAAGATAGAGTATATGCACACAACCGCAGGAGCAATATATCCTGCAGTTGTTTAATAAATAATGTTCCTAGTTAAATATGTGCACTCACAGCCATACCCAAATATGTCTCGGAGAAGAGTCAACTGCTTCTATGGATCTATTGTATCTAAAGCTCTCTCTCACTTCACCTGCGAGAACAAAACCCTTTCCCATATCTATTCTCACAGGAGAGCCACAAGAGGCCTGTGTTAAGTGCCTCTGATTGTCAGATGCATGTAATGAGGCTCAGAAATAATAACCCGCCAAGCAATGAATGCGGGACTGTTAGTTACGGCTAATTGACTCTCATCTACAGCCCTGCTGCGTGGTCAAAGGCCTTTTTATGTAATCCTCAGATTTTACTGTTTTTCGACTATTCTCAGACTTTGAACGGCTGAGGAGAAAGCAGAGTATAAAATCGTGTTCCCAACTTTCACATATAGCAGATGCATTCTCATAATGAAAGTCACAATGAGAAACTGTCATCCTCTCTCCCAGGAATTCCAGGAGGGGGAGGAGTATGTAGGAAGTTTGAAAAGAATAACCACCTATTCAAACTATTTATTTTCAGTTATGCTGATTTGAAATGTCGGTGTCAAGTGGCACTTAACTATAAAGAAGGGTACGCAATTTTCATTTTTTAACAAGTATGACATAATCTAAGATCTTTTGAGGAATATTTCCTTTACCTATGTTTCCCTTGTAGGGGAACGTCCATTGGGTTATGGACATTGCAATGGGCTCACTGAACTTTGGACCAGAAGTGTACCAAAAGGGGCAGTCTGATTTAAAGGACATGGATTGTTAATAAACATTTTGCAAAGTGTATCTCTTTCAATTTCTCTAGCATCCCTATAAGGAACATATCAGCATCTCGTATGCAAACAAAAAAGCCAATTCAGAAATTTGACGCTCCTAGGTAATAAATTCAGGTCCCCTTCTCACAAAGTCCACATGCTTCCTTCTTTCTACTATTTCTTGGTGTATTAATGTAATAAAAAGTTCAGTAAACAGGAAAGGACAGGGGAGAACTTTACTTTTCTAGTAGGCTATTTGAGTCCTGAAGAAGCTTTTCTGTTTTTGTTGGATGATTGTCACATTCTCTCAGATTTGAATGATAAATGAGAATGTCATATCTTCACTGCAGACAGCTCAAGAGTAGAATTAGTGTCTATCATTTCCTTATGTCTTTTAGAAAACCTAGAACTGAAATGAATGAACAGACTTGGCAGAAGAGGGAAAGAGTTGAATGAATACAGATAGAGAGGGAGAGAGAATCAATAATAAATTTATTAGGTAAAGTATCACATATTATAAAACAGAAAACCATATAAATTCTGTTATCATACATCCGAGTACATTTATACTTATGTAAATTGGTTCTATTACCTTTGAGTATCTAGTTTGTTACTTATGTAAATATAGTAAATGACAATCCACAAACAAACTTGCCACAGGGATTCAACTCCAAGTAACAGGAAGTTCAACAGTATCAGGGAAGTTCAAGTCTGATTTTAAAATTAAAAGTCACAGGTTATCTATTCCGTAAATTGTTACCAGGGTTACCTAGAAGTCTTTTGTTCGTTTACTGGTTTACTAAAGGATAAAGATCCAGCTTATTTCCTTGGCTCATGCACCCCCTTTCATTGTCTTGTCTCACTCTTTCCTCCCCCGGCACCCTATACTCTATATGTAGCAAATGTCTTACCTCACCATACTCAGACCACACCATGCTTCCTCTCATTTCCATGGCTTTGCACCCATCTCATTCCACCTAGTAAATTTCGTTCTTCTCTTTGCCCCCATCTCATTCCACCTAATTCCTTGTCATTTATTTAGACTCACCTCAAACATACCCTCAGTATAGCACATTCTCTTTCTATAATTCTAAGCAAAATTAGTTAAGTCCTGGATATTATAGATAGAATTGTAACACTATCAATTTTGACGTCAAGTAGATTTTGATTTAAATCTCGAATTTCCAATTTACTAACCATATATTTAGGGTATTTCTTGATTTGCAGTTTTAATTTTTTATTTTAAAATGAAGATTAAAACAATTACCTTTAGATATACTGGTTAATCAAATACTATAATGTGTGCTAATGCGTTTTCTCTCAGTTCCGCCTTCTCATAAGTTTGTTCATCTATCACTTGATGTTGCAATTATGTGAAAATTTTTGCCATTGGCTCTCAACCACCCCAGAGCAGGACGTGGAAATCTTTGACATTTTGTAGTCAATGGTAAAGCCAAGTCCTAGGATATAGTGACAGATAAACAATTGTTCAATTAAATTAAACTTTAAACTTGTCTTGCAGTGATGTTTCATGGCCTAAAATATTAAATAAAATGTTATCATTATTATTAGCATGTCACTTCAACACATGCAATTTTTAAAAGACTCTTAAGTAATCACTTCCCAAAGTTCATAATTTTACTCCCTAAGGTAATTATGTTTGTATTACTCCCTTAAGTTTTAATTTTATTTTGAGTTTGTAAAAACTGTGGAACATTGACCTGGGTTGGTTCTTGACAATCAGCTGCTACAGGAACAGACAGTCTGAGTTAATTTTAAATTACTTTTAAATTTAAAATTAAAATTCAGCAAATACATTTTGAGTTTTCTAAGATTCACTGCTAGTTATGTCACAATAAAAATAAAATATGATTTAAAAGAAACTAGTAGCAATTCTTGTCATAGAAACAAAAAAACTAAGTACATATCCAAATGATTCCTTTAATTAGCAACTTCCCCAAAGCATTAAAGTTAAAAAATTATATACAGATTTTCAGAAAATATCTGTGGTTTAAATGAAAAGTTATTTACAAAAAATATCATCAATAATACTAGTTACTTAATTTTAAGTTACATGATAGGTAGACCAACTTAAAATTTTTGTAATTCACAGCATATTCAGGACTATGTGACATATTACATGTATTTATCTGTAAATAATCTGTGTCAATTGGTAGAAAAAAAGAATTTGTACTTTATTACTATAGAAAAACATAAAAGTTTTGTGAAAGTAAACCTTGTCAGGAGATATTGTGCCATGTCTGCAGAATTAAGGGGTATTGTTGCTGGTTTGTTACTGGTCCCTTGGGTAGTACACATGGGTACCTGAAACTTCAGAAAAGTCTCCTTTATAATTACTACATGGCCAATATTTTGAGTATTTTCCTTTCAAAAATGAGCTATTACTTCTTTCCACCTTTAAAACTCCTACCCCTCAGCCCCCGTACACATACTTATACTTTTGAAGAAGTGTTTTCTTAATTTTTTAAGCTAAAAAGAAAAACATTAAAGTGTGTTGCAATTCTGTAACTACTTAGGCAGCATATTGAAATCATGACCTCGGTATTCACAGCACACATTAGATTTTTGCTATGAAAACCATTTAACCATTTAATGACGTTGTCATTTGTCTATGTGTTCATGTATGGACCACACTGGAGACGTTTTCAAAGTGTAACAGCCTTTGCTATTGGAAAATACCTTGTTATTTAAAGTCCATTAATTTTAAGGTTCTGTCATATGGATAAACTCTCTGGTTACACTGTACTGCTTCTCATGTGACTTATGTACTTTATACACACACTGGGGTCCGGGTGGCTTAGGTATGTGACACATGTATACAAAACATACACAAATTTAATTCTTTTACTTTCGCATTTTCATGTAAAGCCCTTTAACCCCATAATCATCTGTTGTTTTTATTCTTTTTTGCATTTTCTTTCATGTCAGTCATTTTACAAAATTTAGATCAATTATTTAAATAAAAACAAAATATGGTGAGAATATTTGAAAATTGAAAAATAGGAAATTACTTTTCATGATGAAGGTAGCCTTTGACAATACTTTAAACAATGACTAATTCTGCGTTTCATTTATCTGAGATTGCTGTGTGTTTTGAAGGACAAATGAATGTTCTCTGATTTTAAAGCTTAACATTTTCCCCAATATTTAGACTTGGACAAAAAAAGCGTTTCTTCACTGCTCAATTTCACTATTTTTAAATTAAGACCCCAAATTATAGATTGACATGAAATTAAGTTTAAATCTACTTTCTTCAGGTATTCCAATCTTGACATTAATCAAGTCACACTGATGACCCATATTTTACTGACCTTGTCAATTTATTAAACAGTTTAGCTCAAATAAATGTATTCCTATTTCAGTAGTGTTTTTCAAAGTGTTTCTAACATTCTTTTGCAAATAAATACAGTCAGCTGCACTGCCCTCTTTTCCCTCCTCTCCTGATCTAACCCCACCATCACCTCTGAGCTCAAATCTCCCAAGCCTGCTGTGGAAATGCGGATTCATGTAAGGGATCAGCACGGTGAACGAAGTTTTGATCAGCATGATGCCATGGGTGGAAGTGGTAAGAAAATACTTAGGTTCTATTTCCATTATTTTATAATAGATCTGTATATTAGTTCAGTTTCTTTCCTTACATCTTAAGGAATTTTGCCAGAAACAGTCCTCTTAACATTTGCATCTTGTATTTTCATCATATCCTATCTCTTACCCCTGTATCAAGATTTGAAGGCCAAGGAGAGGTATGTAAGGAATTATATCTGAGTGAAACCTAAGGAAAGACAGAGGCTGCTGCTAAGAATCTCTTCTCCTTCTCACCCCTTTCATGCTACTTGTAAACAATCTGCCTATGAGGCTGGTCACAGGTCACCATCATCTAGTTTTGGTCAACACTGTGTCCTCTCTCCATGCAGGCCCGAGACACATTGTCTTAACCTCAGTTTCAGTAGCTCTCTGAATGAGATCAGCATTGCTAAGGAGGAATTGTGGGTTGAATTGTGTCCTCCCAAATGAAATATTGGAGTCTTAACTCTCTTGTTTAGACTTGCACATGACCTTACTTGGACATGCGTATGTTGCAGATGTATTCAATTTAACATGGAATCATTAGGTTGGCTCTTAATCCAATATGATCCAATATTCCTGGTGTTTTTAAAAGAAGAAAATCACATGAAGACAGAGGCAGAGATCAGAGTCATAGTGTCATAAGCCAAAGAATATCTATGGCTGCCAGAAGCTGGCAGAGACAAGAAAGGATCCTCCTCTAAAGACTTTGAAGGCGGCATGTCCCTGTTAACACCTTGTTTTTTGATTTCTAACCTCAGACTTGTGAGAGAATACATTTCTTTGTTTTATGCCGCCCAGTTTGTGGCACTTTGTTATGGTGGCCCTAAGAACTTCATTCATGTTAATTTTCTGCACCTGTTCCCTGCCCTATATCTTCTTTTCCCTGGATCATACTACTTGTTATAAATGAACACTCTATGACAGTGGTTCTCAACCTTCCTAATGCTGTGGCCCTTTAATACAGTTCCTGTGGGTTGCAACCCACAGGTTGAGAACCAATGCTATATGAGAACTTAGGCAAGTTCTCTGTCCCCTCTGAGCTTGAGACTTGTGACTTGTTAAATGTTTTCCTCTCATAATTGTGCAGTTAAACCAAATAAGAAACATAAAATATCTGACATGTAGTAGCAGTTAATGATTACTTCACTCCCTGCTTTAATAATTTCTAATGAATTTTTTGATTAAAGAAATATGAAAATTTCCAATTCCATATTTATTAATGAAATTATTTCTAGATGTGTAGTGTCATAAAATGTTTTATTAAAAGATGAAGTTATACGTATTTATTAGATATCAGTACGAACTTACTTTTTTCTGAATATGTAAATATATGATTATTAATATATGTGAGTAGATACTGAAATAATTTTAGATATTAGTGTGTAATGGTTCATTGTACCCGTTAACTTGTCTGAGCCACAGTTTCCTACACTTTGATTAAATATTATTCTAGTTATTTTATGAGGGAGTTTAGGGATTAAATCAGTGGATTTCATTTAATGGATTTTGAATAAAATAGATTGTCCTCCACAAGGTGGCTAAGTGCTGTTTAACCCCCTGAAGAACTGCAGAGACCAAAAAGACTGTCCTAACCCATGTAAGAGGAATTCTGCAACTGACCTGAATTGCAGCTCCGTTTCTAGCCTGCTGGCCCATCCTAGTGATTTTGGACTAGTGAAGCCTCCTTAACTGCTTGAACCGATTCCTCATCATAAATCTATATATATATTTAGAGGGTATATGTAAAATGTATGCACATTTTTAAGAAATGAAAACAACTGTATTAAAATTCTAATACTCAATATATACTGATTATGTTTGCTATTTTATATATTATATCTCTTGTAATTGTAGAAGTCAAATGTGACTTGAGTATTATAATTTTAATAGAGTACTTTCTTTCTCAAAATGCGATTGGACTTTTTGCACTCTGTATATTTGTGGCACACACACATAGCCTATTGGTTTTGTTTCTCTGGTGAGCATAACACAGTCTGTATATATGGCTTAGAGTGCATACCCAGATTGCATAACTTTATCCATTGAAAAGTCCTAGAAGGAATGACATCACAGTAGCAACAAAGCACACACAAGACCCAGACATTTATTTCTGAATATTCTTTTCCGCTTAAAAAAGTGAACATACAAAAACCACAGAGTTCTTTGAGGAAACGGTTGACTCTAGGGCGACCAGGGCAGGAAAAATACAATATGAATTAGAGCTTCTTTTAGTTCCAGCACGTGAGGAAGTGCTCAAGAACAAAAGAATGGGGACACTTCAAAAGGGCAGAAATAATCTAAAATAGCTTCCAAGGGCCAAAGCGGAAAAATTTGAACAAAGTAAGTATTATAACACTGGATGATAAGCTACAGTGCAAAATAGGTATACCTGAGTCCATACCCATGCAAAACAAAGGACTGACCGAATAACATTTCTTACAGAAGAATTCCACGTAAAATGAGGAGGAATTATTTATTCATTTTTCCATTTCTATTTTTTTCTGGAAATAAAGAGTGATTATTTTTCTTGATAGCTATTATCCGATTTGAGGTTCCTTGGAATTCTTAAAAAAAAAAAACACAAAAAAACCTATGATTGCCCTGCTTTTTCCCCTTCTTAAACACTTCTCTGACTTTTTATTCTTCTGCTTCAGTCTAAGCTGATTACCATTCTGGTACAATTCTGTATGATGCTCACGGATGGAATTCTCTATTTTTTATATTCCATACCTCTTGTCTTCCTCTTTTTATTTGTTTGTTTAACTGCATTGTTTTCTGGAACTCGCACTTCAGGAACTTCCTAAGAAATCCGATGTGGAGAGTGACTTTGTGCCAGCTGAACCATGTGCACCGTTACTCTGACCTCCACCTTCTTATGATGGAGATTGGTTAATGCACACAAGCTTGCAGCACTTTTTTTCCAGCATCCAATTTTGCTGTTAAGAAAACTGAAGCCAATTTGGTTATTACTTCTTTGTAGTTGACTAGTTTGGCTTCTCTTCTAGAAATTCCTCTTTGTCACTGTGGTATTGAAATGTTGCAATACTTATCTTTTTTGAAAAAAAGCATGCGAATTTGATTACATACACATGTGTGTGCAGAAGTCATACTAAATATGAAAACTCACAGAAATGACCAAATGGTTGATACTTCTTTTTCATCTTGAGGTTACAGAAAGAATAGAGACTCAGAGCACGGCAGAACAGGTGATGGGAGGAGAAGAAAGGCCTAGGTGTGTCTTTTATGCTGGGCCAGCACTCGACTGGCCCCTTTGGTCTATGCCTCTATCTCTCAGAAGTTATGATCTGTTAATTTATTTTTATTTATTTTTTATTTATTTATTTATTTTTATTTTTATTTTTTTTGAGACAGAGCCTCAAGCTGTCACCCTGGATAGAGTGCTGTGGCATCACAGCTCACAGCAACCTCCAATTCCTGAGCTTAAGCGAGTCTCCAGCCTCCGCCTCCCAAGTAACTGGGACTACAGGCGCCCGCCACAACACCCGGCCATTTTTTGGTTGCAGCTGGCATTGTTGTTTGGTGGGCCCGGACTGGATTCGAACCCGCCAGCTCAGGTGTACGTGGCTGGCGCCTTAGCCGCTTGAGCCACAGGCGCCAAGCCTATTAATTTATTTTTAATTATTTCCCTTGTATTTTCTCTTTTGTTGCTTTAGAACTTTTAAAATTAATATTAAGTACCCAGAATTGATCTTCTATGTCTCTTTTTGTAAATTCCCTTAACTTTATTTTCTAAACTTTCTAATAAGTTATTTTTCTGAAAAAACAAATTGTGAATTTCTAAGAGA
>CAUYRH010049163.1:0-58898 GCA_963574655.1 Perodicticus potto | reverse complement strand
ATACTTTTTCTTCCATTCTTGAGATACTTTGCTAAGAAGTATATGTTCCAGCTCCATCCATGTAAACACAAAAGAGGTAAAGTCTCCATCTTTCTTTAAGGCTGCATAGTATTCCATGGTATACATGTACCACAATTTATTTGTCCATTCGTGGGTCGATGGGAATTTGGGCTTCTTCCATGACTTAGCAATTATGAATTGGGCTGCAATAAACATTCTGGTACAAATATCTTTATTATGATGTGATTTTTGGTCTTCTGGATATATACCTAATAAAGGAATTATAGGATCAATGTATGACTTTTTTGATGATAAGCTGTATTCTATTGGCTAGGATTTTGTTGAGAATTTTTGCATCTATATTCATGAGTGAAATTGGTCTGAAATTCTCCTTTTTAGTTGGGTCTTTTCCTGGTTTTGGTATCAGGGTGATGTTTGCTTCCTAGAACGTGTTGGGGAAGATTCCTTCCTCCTCAATTTTCTGAAAAAATTTCTGCAGTATGGGAATAAGCTCTTCCTTGAAGGTCTGATAGAATTCTGGTGTGAAGCCATCTGGACCAGGGCATTTTTTGGTTGGAAGATTTTTATTGTTTCTGTAATCTCAGTGCTTAAAATTGGTCTGTTCAGGAGCTCTATTTCTTCCTGGCTAAGTCTAGGGAGAGGGTGTGATTCCAAATATTGATCCATTTCCTTCACATGGTCAAATTTCTGGGCATAGAGTTTCTGGTAGTATTCAGATATGATCTCTCGTATCTCTGTGGCATCAGTTGTAATTTCCCCTTTATCATTTCTGCTTGAGGTTACTAGAGATTTTACTTTTCTATTTCTAGTTAGTCTGGCCAAAGGTTTACTTTACCTATTTTATTTATTTTTTCAAAAAAACCAACTCCTTGTTTCATTAATTTTCTGAATGATTCTTTTGTTTTCAATTTCATTGATCTCTGATTTTATTTTGGATATTTCTTTTCTTCTGCTGGGTTTAGGCTTAGATTGTTCTTCTTTTTCCATTCCATAAGATGGCTTGTGAGTTTGTTGATGCGCTCTCTTTCTGTTTTTCGAATGTAGGCATCTAAAGCGATAAATTTTCCTCTTAGAAAAATATCCAGTATCCCACAGGTTTTGGTAGCTTGTGTCTTCATTGTTGTTATGATCAAGGAAGTTAACGATTTCCTGTTTTATTTCTTCCTGCACCCAATTGCCATTCAACAGAAGGCTGTTTAATTTCCATGCCTTTGTGTGGGGTTAAACATTTTTGTTGGAGTTGAGTTCCACCTTTAGTGCCTTGTGGTCTGAGAAAATACAAGGTAAAATTTCAATTCTTTTGATTCTGTTGAGGTTTGTTTTATGTCCTAGGATATGATCAATTTTGGAGAATGTTCCATGGGCCGATGAGAAGAATGTATATTCTTTATCTGTGAGATGGAGTGTTCTATATGCTTCTATCAAGCACATTTGTTCTAGGGTCTCATTTAAGTCCCTTATATCCTTGATTAATTTGTTTAGAGGATCTGTCCAGCTCTGTAAGAGGAGTGTTAAAGTCTCCTGTTATTATGGTATTATAGGCTATCATAGTGCTCAGACTGAGTAAGGTCTGTTTCAAGAATCTGGGAGCATTTAAATTGGGTGCATAAATATTTAGAATTGAAACGTCTTCTTGTATTTTTCCCTTGACCAATATAAATGACCATCTTTGTCTTTGACTTTAGTTGCTTTAAATCCACATGTATCTGAAAATAAGATTGCAACTCCTCTTTTCTTCTGAATTCTGTTTGCCTGAAAAATTGTCTTCCAATTAACTCAGAGTTTTAATTTGTCTTTTGAAGCTAGGTGTGTTTCCTGCAGACAGCAAATGGATGGCTTGTGTTTTTTAATCCAGTCAGCCAGTCTATGCCTCTTCAGTGGGGAATTCAAGCCATTAACATTTATTGAGATAATTGATAAGTGTGGTAGTGTTCTATTCATCTTATTTTGTGAGAGTCCACTGCTTAGTTTTATCTTTTGCATCAGTGTGGAATTTAGATTCTGTCCTTTAATTTCTGAGTTCTTACTTTGCTGTTGATCCATTTTGATGGTCAGTGTGTAGAACAGGTTGAAGTATTTCCTGCAAAGCTGGTCTTGTGGCGAATTTCTTCATTGTTTGTATATCAATAAATAATTTGATTTCTCCACCAATTTTAAAGCTTAGCTTTGCAGGATATAGAATTCTGGGCTAGAGATTGTTCTGTTTAAGTAGATTAAAGGTAGATGACTATTGTCCTCTTGCTTGGAAAGTTTCATTAGAGAAGTCTGCAGTCACCCTGATGGATTTGCCCCTGTAGGTCCAATGTCAGATATTTTTTAGTGTGCTTGTAAGGAATTCATATATCTTCTTTGGTATAATCTATTTGTATCTTTTATTCATTTTTAAATTGTTTTGTTATTGAATTATATATATATATTCTGGATATATGTAATCAGAAATATGATTTACAAATTTTTTTTCCTTATCTGTGGCACGCCTTTTTCTTTTCTTTTTTTTTTTTTTTTTTTTGCAGTTTTTGGCCAGGGCTGGGTTTGAACCCGCCATCTCTGTCATATGGGGCTGGCGCCCTACTCACTGAGCCACAGGCACTGCCCTATTAATGGTGTAAGAAAAAACTTTTAAGATTTTAGTTTTGATAAATTCTAATTTATCAGGTTTTTGAAAACCTATCATGCTTCTGGTGTGATAGCTAAGGACTCTGCCTAACATAAGAGTTTTTGCATTTAGATCCGTGAACCGTTTTGACTATTTTGCATGCGTGTACAGGTGTCTAAATTAATATTTCTGCCTATGGATATCCAGGTGAACTAGCACCATTTCTTGAAAGGACTAGCTGTTCCCCCATTGAACTGACTGGGCACCTTTGCTGAGAATAATAAATCATAACTCCAAGAGTTTATTTCTGGGTTCTAAATTATGTTTATTAACTTATATGCCTTATCCTTTACACCAGCACACATTGTCTCGATAACTCCTTTTATAGTTATTGAGGTTGTACATGTCCTTCAACTTTGTTCTTTTTCAAAATTATTTTGACAATTCCGGGTCCTTTGCATTTCCACATAAATTTTAGGACCAGTTTGCCAATTTCCATAAAATTCCTATGAGAAATTTCACAGGGATTGTATCGAATCTACAGATCACTTTGGGAAGAACTGTCATCTTAACTTGGGGCTGTCAATTGTGAATATGAAATGTTTCTGCTGTTATTTGGGGCTTTAATTTTCTTCAGCAATTTCAGGGGTTCTTGTACTTTTGTGAGATTAATGCTATTCTGTATTGAATTACTTTATTTATTGTATTGTTTTTGCCTGAATATACAAACGAATTGCTTTTTGTATATTGATCTTGTCTCCTACAACCTTTAAAAGTTAGATCATGTCATCTATGGATAAATATAATTTTGCTCTTCATTTCCAATATGATTTCCAATTTTGCTTCTTCATTTCCAATATGATAAATATAATTTTGCTTCTTCATTTCCATTCCCTTCCTCCCTTTCCTTCCTTCTGCTTCCAGCTGCTGTAACAAAATATCACAGGCTGGGTGGCTTACAGAAAATTATTTTCTCATTGTTCTGGAGGCTGGAAAAGTCCAAGATCAAGATTCTGGCAAAGTCAGTTTCATTCTGAGGCTTTTTCTCTTTCTCACCACCTTGCTGTGTACTCACATCTCTGTTGAGTATGCAAGGTGAGTAGCTTTTCCCTTTCAGTGTCTCTTCTTCTAAGGACATTGATCCCATCAGATTAGGGCCCCACCCTTATGACCTTATTTAACCTTAGTTACTCCCTTACTCCGCCTCTCCTATACAGGGATTAGGGCTTTAATATATGAATTTGGGGAGAATACAAACAGTCCACAGCACTTCTTTCCTTTCCTCCTTCTTCCTCCCCTTTCCCTTCCTCTCTTCCTTCCTTTGCATTGCAGTATAAAGAACAATGTTAAGTAAGAATGGTGAGAGCAGACATGCTTGCCTTGTTTCTGACCTTGGGGAGAATGTATTCAGTCTTTTACCATCAAGTAGGATATTAAATGCAGGTTTTTGAGAAATGCCCTTTATCAGGCTGAGGAAGTTCCCTTGTAGTTTTAGTTTGTTGAGAATTTTTATCATTGGGAAGAAGTTAGATTTTCGGTAAATGCTTTTTTTTGCATGTGCTGTGATCATGTGGTCTTTGTTCATTATTAATATGGTGTATTACATTACCTCAAGTTTGGATGTTAAACCAACCTTACATTCCTAGGATAAATCCCACTTCTTTCTGTATAATCCTTTTTACATGTTGTTGGATTTGGCTTGCTAATACTTTGTAAGTTTCTTGTGACACTTTTGTCTGACTTTGATATCAGGGCAATACTGGCCCTACAGAATAAGTTGGGAAATACTCCCTTCTCTTCTAAAATTTTCTGAAAATTTGTGAAGGGTTGGTATTAATTCTTATGGTGTTTGGCAGAATTCACCAGTGAGTTAACAGGTGAACCCTTGTACATGTTGGTGGCAATGTAAATCAGTACAGCTATCAAGGAAAACTGTGAGATTCCTCAGGAAATTAAAAATTAAAGTACCGTATGATCCAGCAATTCCACTTCTGGGCATATACCCAATAGAAATGAAATCAGTATGTCAAACAGATATCTGCACTTCTAGGGCTATTATTCAGAATAGCTGGGATGAGTGGGTAAAGCAAGCATGATATTCTCATTCACATTCTCTCTCTTTGAATATTCAGCCATTAAAAAAAAAAAAAAGCAGAAGCTGGGCACATGGCTCACATCTGTAATCCCAGCACTCTGGGGGGCCAAGACACGTAGATTGCTTGAGCTCATGAGTTTGAGACCAGCCTGAGCAAGAGTAAGATCCCATCTCTAAAAATAGCCAGGAGTAGTGGCAGGTGCTTGTATTTCCAACTACTTGGGAGGCTGAGGCAAGAGAATCACTTGCATCTGAGAGTTTGAGGTTGTTGGGTGAGAGATAGTGAGACTCTGTCTCCAAAAAAAAAAAAAGAGAGGGAATCTTGGCATTTGAAACGAGTGGTAACTATGTCAGGTAATGGATGTTAATTAACTTGATTTGGCAATTATTTCACAAGGTTTGCATAGATCAAATCATATTGTATACCTTTTTTTTTCTGAGACAGAGCCTCAAGCTTTCACCCTGGGTACAGTACAGTGCTGTGGCATGACAACTCACAGCAACCTCCAACTCCTGGGCTCAAGCTACTGTCCTGCCTCCACCTCCCAAGTAGCTGGGACTACAGGCGCCCTCCACAACACTTGGCTATTTTTTGGTTGTAGCTGTCATTGTTGTTTGGCAGGCCCGGGCTGGGTTTGAACCTGCCAGCTCTGGTGTATGTGGCTGGCACCTTAGCCACTGAGCCACAGGTGCTGAGCCAATATTGTATGCCTTAAATATATACTTTTTTGGGTCAATTTTACCTCATTATAGTTGGAAAAAAATTAAGAATACTACATTGGGCTCAGCACCTGTGGCTCAAGTGGCTAAAGCCACTTTCTGTCTCCACAAAAAAAAAAAAAAAAAAGTTTTTATTTTTAAGCCTGGTTTCCTTGGGGTCACCCCTGTGCCTGCATCCTTTATTGATTGGACAGTAATTAGTGAGATGAGCCAGTGAGGCTTCCTGTGTTCCTGGTGGAGCCGTGTGTAGGTAGGAATGCATTCAGCCTCCTCCAGGTTTTACTTTCCACTGCACCCTCTCGCACCTCTGAGGTTGTTGTGAAATGCCTCTTATTCAGCAAAGGATGTGTGAAGAGCTTGTGAAGGCCCTCCATGGCTGTCTAATACTCCGTATGTCCTTGCTCAATTTCTTGTTAATCTGCTGGTCTGCTACTTGCCCATCTAGTACTGAAACCTCAGGCTCACTCAGCAGCTGAAATTACTGTTACTCATAATGTCCATGGGAATTTTTCAAGCTCCATTCTCCATCAAGTGAGCCTGTACTCCCTGACCAGTGCAGCTGCGCTGTTCATGATCTGCCCTGAACCACTGCTCTGCATGAGCCAGGGGGGCAGGAATGACAGGCTTCTACTATTCTTACCTGAGATTCAGCATGTTTTTATGAACAAACACTTCTCAGTTTGTTGTATGCCTTTGGTCACTTTCCAGTGGCTGCTTTTGAGAGACTTGCATTTTAAGAGATCTGAGTGCCTTCCCATTCTAGAAGTCCTACTTTTCTCCTACCCAACTACAAATTCTACTCATTTGTGTATTTGCTACTACTTCTTGAGCTCATTTTTACTTTATCCTTTGCTTTAATTTTTCTTTCAGAAAGCTTCTGCAGGTAATAAATGTTCAGGGTGCTTGCAGGTCCAAGTCTTCTTTCTGTCCCTGCACTTAAATAGCAACTAAGTGGTTCCTAGGATTACAGGTTAGAATCTCATCCCCCCACCCTGAACTCCGCTGCTTTCTACAGAGTTAAGAGTCGCAGGAAAGTCTGATTCTTTTCTCTTTTAGCTAAACTATGTTTCCCTACAGACCTTTTAGAACTTTCTCTTAATTCTTGGTGTTCATTTCTAGGTGTCCAGGTGGGGGCTTTTTTAATTCGATTTTTTTCTTTCTCCCTTTCTGCCTTCCCCCACCCCATTCAGGAATGAGTCTATTACAGATACTCACTGACCTTACAGAGGCTTCCCCTGTTTTCTTCCTCTTAATTTGTACTTCTTCATCTTTTCCATCACGTCCTGTTTTATCTTCCAGTTTGCTGGTTTGAGCTTCCTGTGACCATTATGTTAAGAATTTATAATTTTAGGGCAGCGCCTGTGGCTCAAATGAGTAGGGCACCGGCTCCATATGCCGGAGGTGGCAGGTTCAAACTCAGCCCCAGCCAAAAACTGCAAAAAGAAAAAAAAAAAGAATTTATAATTTTAAGTTGCACCAGTCACAATAGTTTCCAGAAATTCTCATGATTTCCTGTTTTAATTATTTTCATGAATGAGTTTTGTTAATGTTTTTAATAAATACACATAAGCGCATGTGTGCTGTTAAAAATAAAACCAATTATTCCCACAAAACCAGCTTAAGAAATCAAACTTCATCCAGACCTTTTAGTTTTCTGTGTGCCCTTTCCCATCCCTTAACCTCTACCCAGAAGCTCATCTTTTCACTTGCTTTTCTCTGTAAATCCATATGTACATATTCAAGAACATTTTGTTTCAATTCACCTGCCCCTGAATTTTTTTTTTCCGAGACAGTTTCACTCTTTCGCTCTGGGTAGAGTTGCAGCATGGCATCATAGGTCACAGCAAACTCAACCTCCTGGGCTCAAGTGACTCTCCTGCCTCAGCCTCCTGAGTAGCTGGGACTATGGGCACCATAACACTTGGCTAGTTTTTCTATTTTCAGTAGAGATGGGGTCTTGATCTTGCTCAGGCTGGTCTCAAACTCCTGAGCTCAAGTGATCCACCCATCTCAGCCTCCCAGAGTGCTAGGATTGTAAGTGTGAGCCACTGTGCCCGGCCTATATCCTTTTATGTTTGCAATCTGTTTCTTAGTTGCTAGAAGTCTATAAAAATCTCTAAATTATTGGTTTCTTCCCCTTCTTACATGTGTTTTTGCTTTATATATATTAAAAATGTGTTTTCAACATACACAAATATAGGAGTGTTTCACTGTGTTGATTTGACCCTTTTTTAATTACAATAGGCCACTCTTTTTAAAGTCTCTGGTAATACACTTTAGATGTAAACATTAAATATGGTAAAATGGGCTCAGTGTCCGTAGCTCAGTGGTGAGGGAGCTGGCCACATACATCTGGGGTTGGAGGGTTTAAACCTAGCCTGGGCCTGCTAAACTACAATGACAACTACAAAAAAAAAATGGCTGGGCATTGTAGAGGATGCCTGAGTCACAGCTACTTGGTGAGGCAAGAGAGTCGCTTAAGTCCAAGGGTTTGAGGTTGCTGTGAGCTGTGATGCCACTGCACTCTAATGAGGGTGACGCAGTGAAATTGTCTCCAAAAAAAAAAAAAAAGGAAAATGCACAAATCTTGTACAGCTTTGTTCATTTTTATCTATGTATATACCTGTGAAATCACTGTTCAAATCAAGGACGTACACTTCATCACCCCAAAAAGTATCAAGCCCTTTTCAGTTAACCATTACGTTGAATTCTATCATCACATAATAGTTTTGCTTGTTCTTAAAACACAGATAATGGAACAATACAGTATGTACTAATGGGTCTAGGTTCTTTTGTTCCACATGTGGTTTAAAAGATTTGCCTCTAGTGTCAGTGCCTGTCCTAGTGTTTTAAAAAGATTTATCCATGTTATTGCATATATATTGGTGAGCAATTTTCCATTATGTATATTCAGTTAGTTTATTCTATTGATGTATTCTTGAATTTTATACTTGAATTGCTTCCAGGTGGTTTTTTTTTGGGGGGGGGAGGGTATTAAGAATAAAGCTATTGGGCGGCACCTGTGGCTCAAAGTAGTAGTACGCCAGCCCCATATGCCGGAGGTGGTGGGTTCAAACCCAGCCACGGCCAAAAAAGAATAAAGCTGCCATCAATATTTTTGTACAGATCCTCTGTGTGGGACCTATTACTTGCTCTGTCTGGGCGTACACCTAGACTACATGTGTGACAGGGCAGGAATGGTTAGCTCTGCCACACTTCTAAAGTGGCTGTACCATTCGACACTCCAGCAACAAAGGTGTGAGTGTCCCATTTGCTTTGTAACCTTGCACACACTTGAATTTGTCAATCTTTATGATGTTCGCGGATCTGATGAAGTGTACTGGCATTAAATTCTGGCGTGAATGTGCTGTTCCCTAGTAACCTTGAGCACCTTTTCACACATTATTGGCCATTTGGATATCTCCTTTTGTGAAGTGCTTGTTCAAATTTATATCTTTTCTCCATTTAAAATAAACTCAGTTTTAGTTTTGTTTACTCATTATTAGTATTAAACTATCATTCAAATGAGTTGTCAGATATATTGTGTAGCTTTTCCCAGTCTGTAACCTTCTAAATGTTTTAGTGCTGTACTTTGATGAAAAATGTTCCATGAGTGCTGACTCATTTTTTTCCTCTCATTAGTTTTTGGATATTTCCCTAGGTTTAGAATTCTAACTTGGCAGTTGTTTTCTAACCCTTTGAAGATGTCACTCTATTGTCACTGACTTTCATTGTTTGTTGGTTGGCTGTCAGTCTGTCCTTTTTTGAAGGTAATGTGGCTTTCTCTCTCTTTTTCCTTTTCTTTGATTTTCAGTAGTTTTACCAGAATGTTCCTAAGTTGTATTTTTCTACTTAGCACAGCAGGGTTTGTAGAATGTGTTGAATCTGTGGCTTATTTTTTTGGTAAGTTTTAAAAGTTCTAGGACAGTATTTCTCCTCAGATTTAACCTATCCTCCTCTCCTCCTGGGACGCTGTGATGTTAGTTTCACCATAATCTGTATTTCGTATTACTTACCTAACTCATACTTATTTTCCAGGCTTTTGTTCTTTCTGTCCTTCACATCTGGATATTTTCTTTTTTGCAGTTTTGGCCAGGGCCGGGCCTGAACCCACACCCCTGGTATATGGGGCTGGTGCTCTACTCCTTGAGCCACAGACGCCGCCCTCACCTCTGGATATCTTCAACCAATTTGTCTTGTGATTCATTGATCGTATTCTCTGTTTGTCCAAGCTGCAATTAAACTCACTCAGTCACCTGTAACTTTAATGACTTTTTTTCAATTTTAAGATTTCCACTCACTTTCTCTATAGTTTCCAGGTGTCTGGTGAAATTCTCCACCTTTTTATTTTCTTGATTAAACAATAATGTTTTTGTTTGATAATCTCACTACCTAGATTACCTGGGGTCTGTCATCTGCCTTTTCTCTTGGTTTTCGTCATTTGGTCCTGTTTCCTCGTATTTTTTATTTTTATTAAACAGTGAACACTGTACATGGTGAACTGTATCTTACTCCAGAGAGGATTCAACAGCCAAATAGAGGACAGCGAGGACAGGAAAGGGCTTGTTTCTGGCTTGCTCTTACTCCTAAAGCACAGACCTTTTAAGTTCTGAACTGACAGCCTAGTGAATTAGGGCCCTTCATCTTCGGTACACTTTGAAATCCAATTTCGCATACTGTGATACTTTCTAAAGTATCTGCTTAGCTACTTTTACTCCTTGAGTTATTATCCATGTGTTAGTAGTCAGTAAACCAGGAGAAAACTGCGGGGAGAAAAACAGACTTAGTGTATTTCCCTTCTCTCCAGATTCTCGGCCTCTCAAATCCTGGCTGCCCTGATTGCTCTCCAATAATGTCAGACGTATGTTTTTGCTTGCAAGCCTGTAAGTTGTTGTTTAATGTATTTTAAGACTATATTGCTAGGTGCACATATTCCACAATAATTGTATCTTCTTGCTTTGTTGTTCTTGGTCTCAATATATATTATCCTTTTTGCTCCCTTTTGGTATTTTTAGTTAGAATTGTTTCATCAGATTAAGAATACCATCCATGCTTATTTTTCTTTCTTGTGCCTTTCTGCCTAGAGTATATGTCCCTTTCTTTAATTTCACATCTATGTCTTCTTGTCTAAAGAAGTTTTGTGGACAGTGTATTAGCTTCAAAAAACCCAATTTGAGATTCTTTCACTGGCAACCTTAACACATTTACTGTGATTATTGTTTTGTGCCATCTAATTTACTTTTAAACTCTCTCTTCCTGGCTCCACGCCTGTGGCTCAAGCGGCTAAGGTGCCAGGCACACACACCTGAGCTGGCGGGTTCGAATCCAGCCTGGGCCCGCCAAACAACGGCAACTGCAACCAAAAAATAGCCGGGCATTGTGGCAGGCGCCTGTAGTCCCAGCTACTTGGAAGGCGGAGGCAGGAAAATCGCTTGAGCCCAGGAGATGGAGGTTGCTGTGAGCTGTGATGTCACAGCACTCTATCCAGGGTGACAGCTTGAGGCTCTGTCTCAAAAAACAAAACAAAAATTAAACTCTCTCTTCCTGTGTTCTTTGGATACATCAAGGTGTCTTCTGCTGATTTAAAGGTAACTCATTCTATTGTCATTTCAAAGGTGTTTATACTGAAGACCATATTAAGTATTTTCTTACTGAATTGTTATATGCATAATTTACACTTCCTTTAGAAGATAAATAGCAAAATTATAGCCCTCTCTTCTCCTACCCACATGCCACCATCCTTTTTATAGTAACCAGATTTTATTTCAATGCTGCTATGAACTTAACATTTTTAAAGGAGGGTTTTGTGTAAAACTTAAGGACTTGTAAACCTATGTGTATGCTCTCACAATTAAAAGGAGAGTTTGCCTGAATATGAAATTCTGGGTTAAGCTCATCTTGATTGCTGGTGTGGGGTATGATCCCAAAGTGAGACCTTTCTCTTTATAGGTTGCTCTTTATCCCTGGAAGTTTTAAGAAATTATCTTTGTTGCTTTAAATCCCACTAAGAATAATGTATCCAGGCTTGGAATTTTTCTTGTCTATTCTGGCATTCATTTGGTCTCACAGTTCCCTATTCTCACTTCTTTTTGGATGTTACTACTTCTGTCTCCACCCTCTTTACTCAGGCTGTGTTTTTATTCAGGGCTGCTCTCTGGGAGCCTATTGAGAGCTGATTTTTTCAGTTCATTAATTCATTCCACAGCATTATCATATGCATCGCATTCACTCGTGTTCTTCAAACTATTTTTATGCCTAATACCTTTTTTTAGTTTTACTGCTTCTTAAATAAGCAATATCTTATCTTTTAAGAACGATTCTTTATCGGCTTGGCACCTGTGGCTCAACGGGCTAAGGCACCAGCCACGTACACCAGAGCTGGCAGGTTCGAATCCAGCCCGGGCCGGCCAAACAATGACGGCGGCAACCAGCGCCTGTAGTCCCAGCTACTTGCGAGGCAGAGGCAAGAGACTCGCTGGAGCCCAGGAATTGGAGGTTGCTGTGAGCTGTGATGTCATGGCACTCTATCCAGGGTGACAGCTTGAGGCTCTGTCTCAAAAAAAAAAAAAGAACGATTCTTTATCTTAAATTCTTAGCCCTTCTCTTCCAATAATTTGGCTTTAGTTGCTTAATGGGATCGTTCCTTTTCTACAGAGTATATGTCTCAGGCATCTAGTTACATTAGCTGTGAACTCAGATTCTTCTGTGGTGTCAGCCCTTTGGCAGAAAATCTCAGGCACCCAGACCAACTATGGACCACTGTTTGCTTTCCCTCCACCAAGTAACTTCGGTCAGAATTTCTACTTCGAACTGTAAGAAAGAAGTGGCATGGAAGGAAGAATTTGTCTCCCAGGTTGTAATCCACCAATCCTAGTATTTGGAAGGAGCAGAGGACGTCTGTTTCAAGGAATGGCAGACTCAACAATTCAGATCAACCTTCCACAAATTAGGAAATATTCTGATTGAAGTTTCATGTGGGCCATGACAGGGTCCTAGCTGTATGCGGTCTTCTTGAAGGTTCCCAAGGGCCTGACCTTTGTCCCTCATCCAGACCCCAGACCTGCCTTTGCCTTTCATCCTGTTGCTCTAAGTCACAGGTGTCTTGTTGTCCAGACACCTTCTCTCATGTGTAGGCCCTCCCCTGATTACTTTGCAGTCCGTCCAGAAATCCCTTAAAGACTCTACAGTCAAGTCACTGGGGTTAAGATTATCATCTTGAGCTACAAACTGGTTGTTTTTCAAGCAAAAGATGGTATTTTGCTGAAGTTTATACGCAAACGGCAGGCAAGCTGAATTGCCTGACAATTCAGAGTAGCAGCTTTTCCTTTCTTCCCCTTTTAGGAGCATGCCAGCCACCTCTCCTTACAGCCTTCTGTTTTATCTCGTTTTACATTGCTAATTTCATTCACAAAGGAAGCCAAAAGACCATCTTACTGCTCACTTTGCATGCCCTGGGACTGGAGAACCCATTTCCATACTGAGCCTGCTAGGGAGAAAGGGCCATGCTCCCCAGGGACACAGATGGCAGTCCTTGCGAATTTAGTTTTTTTTTTTTTCTTTTGAGAGTGTTACTTTGTCGCCCTTGGTAGAGTGCTGTGGCTTCACAGCTCATAGCAACCTCAAACTTTTGGACTTAAGTGATTCTCTTGCCTCAGCCTCCCAAGTAGCTGGGACTACAGCTGCCTGCCACAACACCCAGCTATTTTTTTTGTTGCAGTTGTCATTATTGTTTAGCAGGCCTGGGCCACATTTGAACCTGCCTGCCTCGGTGTTACATGGCCAGTGCCCTACCCACTGAGCTATGGGCACCACCCTGCTTTAGATCTTAGTATTTCCTGTTCATACCATGAAGCGGCTCCCATTTATGAACCTGTTAGCCATAAATTCTATTTCAACTGGATGGAAAAATAGTAGGTAGGTGATTTGTGTTCCAGTTACAATGACTTTAAGTTTCTGGTCCTCTGAATTCCATTTTGGATAGTAAGAGGTTGGACTATATGGCTCTTTTCTCATGGTTCTATGACAAAAAACCAGCACCAGTATTCAAGAATCCATCAATACCTGTATTACAGCTATGTCCAGAAATGATTTCACTACAGATGAGGTAGAAGTTGGGGGTGAGGAGGACCTGGTATGGGTAATGATTGCTGTCTTTCTTTAGAAAAATATCATGGAAGCCTACCAGGTCGGCAAGAAGCCTTCAAAGTCCATAATGAAGGTGATTAAAATTTCAGCTACTGCCAACAAGCCTGTCTACAACTATAGTATTCAGGCCCTGAATTCCGCAGAGCTTGCCAAGAAGGAGCTGTATCGAGAGATGGCCAAGGTGAGTAGAAATCCAGACAGTATAATGGCAGTTGGCTGATCCAGTGAACTTTTTCCTCTCTGGCTATCCCTGCCCCGAGGTCAGCAGGAGATCTCAGGCATATAGATGAAAGCTAATCAGGTGGGAGGAGACAAGGGCTCAAGTGCCGGGAGAAGTGTTCTGTTCCACACTAAACATGAATCCTCTACACCCCTAGTGGGGTCCTCAGCGTGTGCTCAGATACACATGAATGGGAACAACTGCGGAGCCTTACCTCCACTCAACACTAGACTGTTGTTACTTATGGAAGGCAGCTGTCACCCAAGAGAAGCCTTGGTGTACGCAGCCCACACACAAATTGCTTCCCCTGTCAGAAGAGGCAGTAAGGAGACCCTGACGGGCTGGTGCACAGCTCCGTTCTTTTGAAGGCACCATTTCCGTGAAATGTTCAGGAACTGTCATTGTGCTCCCCAGCTGTTTCAGATTCCTTCTTGGAAATCCCAGACTGCTGCCGGCCCTCCCATCCGGATGTTTGTTCCTTCATTTCTAGGAACCAAGAAGGAGATTCACATATTCTCAGAATTACCTCTCAGCCATGGTGGAGCCCCTGGACTTGAAGGAAGAGGAGAAGAAAGCTCAGATGAAATCCCGCCAGGCCTGGCTCACAGCCAGAGGATTCCAACTGACGGGTCTTATGAGCAGCGCTGACAGTAACCACCAGGAACTCAGGCTGCCACTCGTGCGAGACCAGACTGAGGTGCACGAGGAGTGGGGACACTGGGAGGGTGTCCACAGGGACCTCTCCCCTTCTAACGTATCTGTTCCCGTTGTAGGAGTGGCAGGAAAAGGCACTGTTTAACAACAAGCTGAAGCCCGTGCTGGATCGAGACAGGTGGAGCTGGGGCCAGCGCCACTTGGACTTTGATCTGTACAAGAAGCCACCACCTTTCCTTGAACTGCCCCCTCCGCCACCACTGAAGCCTGTGACAGGTAGTAGACAAGCCCTTTGCCCAGCTGTGCCCCTGACGCCAAGGCAGACAGCACCTCTTTGCCACTCTGCCTCTTCAGCAGTATATGTGTTATTTTAGATATCCGGCCAAACTGTCCATGCTAGGAAACCATGCCTGGTCTGCTACAATAGATCAAATACACTGGGCTGGAACACGGACCAGGGTTCTAGTCCCGTATATGATACTTGTATTCCTGGGCAAATCCCTTTTCTGCTGTGGGCCCGAGTTTTTAGCTATGAAACAAGTAGTTGAAAGATAAGTCTAAAGGCTTCCTAAGCTTCAGCACCATTACCCATGACTGACTGACCTTTGGAGGCCTGGCCCACACCTGGGGGCAGAGGCTCTGGGCATCACTGGAACCCTCCAGCTCCAAGATGCCACCAGTTCTCCCTCTGTGGGGGAAGGGGGAGACAGGAAGCGTGGGTCTTGCTGCACCAATCTTTCTGAGTCTGCCTTCCTCTTCATCCCCCATTTATGATGACTGACCTCAAGATCACTTACTGGTTAATACAGAACCCAAATTTGGTGGTTACAAAGCCAGAACCTTTGTTCAGGAAGAAAGAGAGATTAATTTATCTAGAAACAAGTTTTGCCAGAGAAACCCTTCCGCCAGAAAACTAGATCAGGGAAACATGGTGAGTTTCTTTCCTTCCTGTCTGAGTAGCTCTCCATGGAACAGGAGAAAGTGCTAACAAGTTTGCTAAAATATCATTTTTTCCACCTGCCTGGACTGTGCTCCCTTCCTCCCCACTACCACTAGGCCTGGGGCTTGCCTGAGGCCCTGCTATCTGTTGGCACATCCCAACAGATACTGTTGTGGCTGTTGGGGGAGGCTCCAGCTGAGAGCTATCTGGCCCAGGAGCACATGGCCTGCCTCCTTGGCAAGAATGCTGCCTGTGGGCTCCATTTGGCCTTTCCAGACATAATTCCCATTGGTGAACTCAAATAAGAATCACAGCCTGGGGCTGCCCCTCCCTAATATTAAAGAATACTAGAAACTGCAGGTGAGATGGGGAAGACTTGAGCTACTGGCTGGACCTTTTAAGCCCAGCTGGGTGAATGGACAACTTGCAGCCAACAGGGTCCTTACATGCTGCCAGCCCCTTCCTCTGTGCAAACAAACTCCAAACAGCCTCCTGCCCAGAGAAGGGATAGACTTTCCATTTTGTGCAGAAAGCCACCTTGCTGTCTTTAGTTACTAACTAACAACAAGAACAAAAACTTAAGGTTTCACTGAAAAGTTACTTCTGAAGTCACAGTATTTGTAAACTTTCCCTCTTTTTAAGACTAGTTACCAAAAACCCTGGCAGAATCCTCAAGCCAACCCCACTAAGCCAACTCAGCCCTCAATGTTCCCAGCCTCCTCTTTGCCTATTTCCAATACTATTGAAGGACATATACTTTGAGGAAAAAGAGAGCCTGGCCGCCTACTTCCCCCTCAAGGCAACATCTACAACAGACTTTTTGGAAACCTAAACCTCCCAGAGATCAGATCAAAGCTGGAAGCCTGCCAGAATTAGCACAGTAGGACTCCTGGTCTATCCTATAAGCAACAGCAGAAAGGAGAAACATGAAGGCCTGTCTGCATAACCTGAAGATACTTTTTCCTCTTCTGTTCAAGAGTAGAGGCCAAGGTGGGAGGATTGCTTGAGGCCAAGAGTTCAAGACTAGCTTGGGCAACATAGCCAGACCCTGTCTCTAAAATAAATAAGGAAAATTAGCTGGGCATGGTAGTGCACACCTGTAGTCCCAGCTACTTGGGAGGCTGAAGCAGGAGAACCCCTTGACCCAGGAGTTCGAGGCTTTGGTGAGCTATGATCACACCACTGCACTCCAGCCTAGATGATAGAGCAAAGACCCTATCTCAAAAAACAAAAGAGTGGAGGCCAATCCATGCAAAGAAACAAAAAGTCCTGGGTGGGAATAAGCATATGCTTTTGTAAACCAGGCCACAGCTCCCGTGTCCTGAGAAGGATCAACACTGAGGGCTCAGAACTCTGGGGCATTGTAGCCTGGATTGTGCACCTGTTCTTTATTCTGGGCCCTCTTCTCACAGGATGAGGAAAAAAGGAAACCCAAAGCCATCACCAAAGGGTAGTTTTTAGGGTCAGCTGTCATTAAAGGCTCGTTCTGAGTAATGGTGTGACTAGTACAACAAAGGCAAGAAGTGAACAGACAAATTGTGACAATTTATATTCTTCTTTGTGCTACATGTTTTAAGCCTGTCTGTTTCTAGTTTAAAAGAATGGCATGTACACAGTTTTCAAGCTGTTTCTGAGAACGTGTGGCTATTCATGCCTAAAAAGGTACCCCTCAGCCCTGCACCAAGGAGGCAGTAGTACTAGCCCCATGTCTTCCAAACTGTCAAAATACCCTACATTCCAGGTGCCAGCCATTCCATTCCCCGTCTCCCTATCTCAGTCCAGAAGCCAGGATCCTGTTGGACAGCAGAGCCTGAATACTGAAACTTGGAAGAGGCTCCTCAAGCCAGGAAGAGGCCTTTCTGGTGTAGACTGGGAACAAATGGCTCAGTTTGTGATAAACTCGAGTTATCCACCTTCAAAAAGAAGAGGGAGAGTTGTCCACTGCAGTTCGTGGCCTGGGTACGGGTGACAACTCTGTGCCCTGCCTCAGGATGTCCTGTCCAGAGGGTGGGCACAGACATAGGTTCGCTTCTCAAGAACCTGCCGGGACACTTTCTTAATCTGCTCATCTAGGTTTTCTGGAGCATCTGGAGGGCAAAAGACAGGGAGAGGGTGATCAATCTTTCTGCACTGGGGCATTTTCAGCAAAGTCAGCTCCCCACTGTGAAGCAGCCCTAAAGGTGATCCCCTCCTTCAAGGCAGCAGAGATTCTGGGCTGTAGGAAAAAAAGAATAGATAATTTCTTGAGTAACAAAAGCTCGTCCTGTTAATTTCTAAAACCCCCAGATCTCATGGGGGTAGAGTTGGTGCTTTCTCAGTAAATGGCCCATTTGCAATTCTAGCACATTGGAGGAGAAACTATCATCACCCTCCAGAATACAGAGCTGTCCTGTCAGAGCCTCAGCCACCCCCAGAGCCAGGACCTACGAAAATTCATATGCCACTTCTCCTCAGTCAGTGCCGCACTATCACCTTCAGGACAGTAACGTCAGAAGTGGACTCTGAGCTGGGCATTCCCAGATGTGGTCAAGAAGCTAGGAAGGGGAAGCGCCTTCCACGCAAACTAGAAAGCACATGCATAGCCCCTCAATTCTCTAGGGCCAAGGCCCAAGACGAGGGAGAGTGGCCAGCTCTTCTGGCTGGGGTGCAGGGGGGAAGAGGCAGGTGAGGTACTGTCTCTTGAATCAGGTACCATGTCTCTTTCCCTTGGTGACCCTTCCCAGTGCAGCTTTGAGAGCACAGCCAGGTGTCTAGGCAGACACCTTGTTTGCTCGATCTAAAACTGCCTCAGTAGATGAGGCAGCTACTGCCTGGTGGGCACTGCTTTGGTTAAGCACAAGCCCTCAGCAGAAGTCTGTGAAGTTCCCCAGCAGGCCCTGGGAACCTGACAGGTCCAGAAGCAGCTCACCATCAAAGAAGCCAGGAGTTAGGCCCTCTCTTCCCTCCCCAAAGACACCCTACTTACACTTGTCCAGTTGACACAGGCTGAAGAGATTCTGGAAATAAGCTTCCACACAGAAGTAGTTAGCCAACAGAACCTGCCAGAACCAAGGTCAGAAAGGATAAATGCTTAAGAACCCTGGAATCTGAGTTCTGGGCTTCAAGAAACCCAGCCTGTCAGCCAAATTAGGCAGGGTGACATGGGTCAAAAGGCCTGGCTCAGAAGTCACACAGTCTTGAATTCTAATTCTAGTTCTGACCCAAACTGCCTCAGTCCCCAAAGGCAGGTTATTCAGCATCCCTAAGCCTGTCTCCTCTGAGAGGCAGACATATAACCATGGTGTTAGAGGGCCACTTCAGGACAGAGCAGGTGACAGCCCAGCACACAGGAGGGGCACATGATAGCATCTCCTCCCTCTAAGAGGGCAAGGAATGTGTAGGGCCACCTCTCGGCGGGAGTGGGGCAGGGGTGGGCAGACCCCACACATTCAAGGACTCTAGGGTTCTAGTACTGTCACCTTCTTCTCTCAGGCAGGAAGACAAAAGGGAGTGGCCCTGTCTCCTGAGCAGCACAGACCATCAGTCTCCCCAGCAGCACTTATGTGTACCCCCATGACTCACCCTCTCAGTGACCAATGGGTCCCTGGGCCTTGACTCAACTCTTGCAGCTTTACCCTTCTTGAACTGCCAGACAGGCCCTCACCAACTGACTGCCCCCATCCCCAACAATCAGCTTCATTAAAGTGCAGCGGGACAGAGCCACTTGTGCGGGGGAGAGCTCACCTCATGATCGTGGTTCGGAAGCCCAATGCGGATGGAGCGGCTGGCCCGGGACAGCACAGCTGTCATGCCATATAGGTTGATGAGGATGTTGGCCACTCGCTTCATCACCAGCTGCTCCTCCACAATGGTCTAGGAACACAGGGACTTGGAGTGGGAATGTGCTACCAGGGATGGACCACACCCCATGGCCCCTGCCCTGGGCTGCATCTTAATCTGTCTCTGACTCTCCCTGTGTTCCATGGGAAAATGGGGCCAATGCTTTCCATTTCTTTGGTCGCTCTAGGTTTGGGCAAGACCCGGTCCCAGAAACCTGGTTGAGACCAGAGGCCAATGCTTTAGTGCTTCTTGTCACTTTTGGCAGCAGGAGCCCCACTGTGCACATCCCTAAATCTAGGCCCCAGGAAAGGCCACCCCTCCCAGTTCCAGGGAGCCTTTCTTCACTTAGAAGGTGCACAGGAAAACATCACAGAAAACCCACTCGAGGGGAGAGGGTTGAGAAACTAAGTGGCGTCCAGGATGGGCAAACACCGCCAGCCGGACCTCCTCCCCTCATCTCTCTGCGGGGTCAGGATTCCTTTCTCTTTGTTTTTGTTTGAGACAGAGTCTCAGTTTGTCACCCTTGGTAGAGTGCCGTAGTGTCACAGCTCACAAATTCTTGGGCAGAAGCAATTCTTTTGCCTCAGCCTCCCAAGTAGCTGGGACTACAGGCGCCTGCCACAATGCCCAGCTATTTTCTTAGAGATGGCTCTCACTCTTGCTCAAGCTGGTCTTGAACTCCTAAGCTCAAGCAATCCATCTGCCTTGGCCTCCCAGAGTGCTAGGATTATAGGTGTGAGCCACTGGGCTGGGATCAAGATTTCTGTTCTAGGCCAGGTCCCCAAAGTGGACACTTGGCAAAAAGTAGTCTCATGGATGTTGACCAAGTCAGAGGGCCTGCTGTGCCCAGGCCTGGCAGGGCCCCGTTGGTTACCTTGCCAAAGCGCAGCAGCAGTGTCTCAACGGTCCGGCCAAAGTAATACACATTCTCCTCGAGCTTGTTGGCACTGTCCTATTGGGCCAGACAGTAGGACCCAGCTCAGCACCTCTTCCCTACAACACCCTACCCTGCCCCCTGGGACAGCACACAGCCCAGGGCTCTGGGGTGCCTTGGGCTAGCTGGTAGGAGCCCTGACCCCCAGTGAGAGCCCCTCTGAGATGGGGATATCTGGCAGGAGGGCACCCAAGTAGAGGGGTATGCCAGCTGAATCCACTCACCGCAAGACTGGGGTGTACAAGTCCAAGTTCACCTGTCAGCCCCAGGTCCACCGTGCGGCCAAAGGAGTCCCGAAGCCTCCTGCCGATGGTCTCCATGACTGTGATCACACGGCCCTGTTTAAGCTCACTGCAAAAAGTCCACAGAACTATGACCAGAGGCCCCACTGCTGGTCCCACTGTCCAGCAATACAGCCCCCCTGTAGTCTACCTCCATGCCCCTCCCTTGGCCTGGACATGCAGGGCTCTTGGCCGTAAGCTGACCCCCAGCCTGTCAGATAGCAGCCACCTCCTCAGGAAGCCATATGTGCGCCCCCTCCATGTAAGGCAGAGTCATATTACAGCATCTGCAGAATGCTACTACTAGCACCCTGTACTAGCCCCCAGTAGAGACACCTGAATACCCTAGGATGGGGTAGAGGGTGAAGAAGAGGAAGAGGCAGAGAAGACAGAACTGGTCTAATGTTGACCTTGGAGCCTGGCTCCTATTTGAAGCATGTCTCTCATTCCTCAGGTTCTTAAAAACCAGCTGTCCCCAGTGTTAGGGCCAATAGCTCCCAGGGGTGGAGAAGACAGAGTTCAAGTTGGGGCAGAAGGATTGGCAGCCATAAGGATAGGGCAGCAAAGGCTTCCCTGGGCAGCTGGTCCATATCACCCAAGGGGGAGGCCAGCTATTAAGCCTGGTTTCCCAGGCCCTGCATGTGACGGCCAGCCTGCAAGTGAGCACCATGCAGCTGCACCATGCTCCCCACCCAAGCCCAGAACAAGGCAGTTCCTTCCTCTTGCTGCTCAGATTGGCCTCTGCAGCATCTGACTGGAGCAGACAGTGGGAATCACCTACTTGATTCTTGCAGTCAGGATACGGCCGGCATGCTGCAAACCCGTCAGGGCGATATACATCCGAAGAATCTCATTGGTTCCCTATGGCCAGCAGTGTAGAGGTCAAAGGCCACCCAGTATTAGGCAGCCACGGGTGCCATGCACAGGGCTGTGATCAGGGGTCAGTGACGAGTGGGGGAGCCAACAGATGGCTGTGGCCTCCTGCTGGGACCCACCAGCAATCCATGACCAAGTCTCCAGCTCCTCTTTTAAATGGAAACCAGGGTGTGAAGTAAGGGCACTGATGCCCATGGCACGGCTAGTGCCAGGCAGAGGTCTGCTGGCTCCAGGCTGAGGCCAGATTCCTCAGGGAGCTGCAAACTGCTGGGCGGCAGCAGCTGGAAGCCCCGTGACACCATCCACACGTGCACTACTCCACTTAGTGATCCTGCCCAATGGCAAGTGGGGCCGGTACCCCCTGTGCACAGTGGCATTGTGCCCCAGAAAGGTGGACGAGCCCAGGCTACGTAGCCAGCACTGGGAACTGAGGACTGTCCCCTACAGCCAGCCTGACACCATGAACAGTCAGATACCTACTATAGAGTGGAAGCCTCCGGGCAGAACCACTCCAGCCCTGAGTGTCTCCAGAGGAGTGCCTGTCTTACACTGAAGGCTCTGTGGCCCTGGCCTTGGGCCTCCTGAACCCCTGCTGACCACACTGCTCAGCCAGAGCCTGGCCCTCCTAGGTGGGAGAGGGGCCTTGGGAGAAATAGTCCTGGGTCGGTAGCAGGGATGATGTGTCCAGAGCCCTCACCCCATCTGTCCAAGGGGAAAGAGCCTTCCCCTGAGATGGCCCAGCAGCCAAGACCCAAAAACCACAGTAGAGGAAACCCCCCTTCCGGGAGCAGCTCTCAGGCTGGCCTCTCCTCAGCTCAGGGCTTGCATCCCCAGTGGAGCCTGTCCTTCCAGCCATGCACCTGGCCTCTGGTCTTACCCCTGGCTTCCATACTCCATGTTAGCCCCAGGGGGATTTTCCCAGAACACAAATGCAACCAAATCATTTCCTGATTGAAAGCTTTGTATGGCTTCCAAAATTCCTCTGCTAGTTAACCAAGGTCCTCTGGCCTCTAGTGACTTTTCTGGCTGGACCCTGCCTCCCATCCTCCCTCTGCCCACTGAGCAGGATTGACCACTGCTGCCAGAACGCCTTCCTTCCTCCCTCTCCACTCATCTCGGGCTAGCAGGTCTGCCCCATCTGGGCCTGGCATGCTCTATTTCCCTGTTGTCAGCACCTCTGCCCTCGCTTATCCCTGGTCAGCATCTTTTGTGCTCCTAAGGGCCAGGGGCTCCACGAGGCTCCAGTCCCTCCTGCCAGGTGCCTACCTCCTTGTCTCTCAACCTCCTCCCCACTCAGCTGCGCTGCAGATCAGAATACTGTGTGCCTAGTGGTCTCTGTGACCCCAGACCCACTCCTCTTGGGCATGCACTAAATGGACTAACTCACTCTTTGGGCTTGTGGCCTTATGAAAGACAGCAATTGAGAGTGACAGACGTCCAGCTAGGAGACCCTTAGAGATGGCCCCGCTGAGCTGCCTCAATTCACTGAGAAGGAACTAAGACCTAGAGCATACGCATGCAAGGAAGGCCTGGAGCTGGACCCTGGTCCCCTACAAGACCTGTTTGTGCCTCATACCCAGCCAGAATATGGCAAAGAAAACCCACAGTTTGTTACCAGGACTCAGTGGAAAGGGTCCTCAGGAGTGGGACTCTGAGCAAGCTGCTTTGCCTCAACTTTCCCCTCTGCAAAAGGGGTCTGTGCATAGTTATTAAGAGGATCCGGTGACAGAACACACAAACCAGCCCTGGGGCAGTGGGTCAGGGAGGAGGAAGGGGACCTCAGAAGGGGGGTCCACAGGGCCACTCACCTCGAAGATGAGCAGGATGCGGGTGTCACGCAGCATGCGCTCGTAGGGGTAGTCTCTCATGTAGCCTGAGCCCCCGAGGATCTGCAGCGCCTCACTCACGCACTGCCAAGCCGCCTCAGAGCTGAACACCTGCCGTGGCCCAGGGCAGTCAGCACGGGAGCGTCACTGCTGGACCCCCACCAAAGGGAGGACCTCACCAGGCTACCACGGCAAGTCCTGTGTCTTCCTCAGCCACATGGCGAGCTGTGGTCCCCAGCCCACCATGACCTCTTGTACCTCTGAGCCTTCTCTACCACTTCCCACCTGGCCCAACTCAAAACCCGCCTAAGATCTCACCTTCTCCAGGAAGCCCGACCCACCCTGACCTCCCTCTCAACTCTTGAACAGATGACTCGATAGCCTGCCCCATGTGACTGTGAGCACCTAGAGGACAGAGGTCCTGGCATATTTAGCTCTAGGCTTTGCATCTGGAGAGGGGTCAGCTCACAGGCACCATCTAGTATCTGCTGTTCTTGTTGAGGGGTGCCAAGCAGATAAGATGGTAAGATGCAGGGAAACCACCCAGCACGTGGCCACACCTGAAGATGCATTAAAACCACCATGTCCTCAACCTCGTAGGCACGTTTCCTGCTGACACCAGGCTGCACACTGCTCACCATTTCTCTCAAGAACTCAGTTCCAGAGACCAGTTTAAAAACAATTTATGGGGGACCAAAGTAGGATTCCCCAA
This sequence comes from Perodicticus potto, assembly GCA_963574655.1. Classification (NCBI taxonomy): domain Eukaryota; kingdom Metazoa; phylum Chordata; class Mammalia; order Primates; family Lorisidae; genus Perodicticus; species Perodicticus potto. Next base: position 35,059 of record CAUYRH010049163.1, on the reverse strand, counting down.
AGTGGGGCAGACATCTTTTTTATTATAGGTATGAAAGAATACCCCCACACCCCAAATATAAGAAAAGTTAACAGAAAACTCCAGTATCTACCTCAACTATCAAAAGGAAGCTTTAATACCAGAAAGTAGGAAGGCCATAAACTCAGAAAAAAAGACAGTCCTTCCCATTAAAGCCAGCTGCAACTTTATACTAATAAAAAGTTATCGTAATGGTCTATTTTCTCCATTTGCTATACAATACTGATCAACTGAAAGTTTCAAGTGAAAACCTGGCACAAACTACACCAGGGTCCTGCCTATCCCTGGAGCACATGGTCGGGGTAGGGGGTGGTGGTGCTTCATCAATACTGGATCGATGACAAAGTCCCTTCTAAACTAGCAAGAAGAGGGAGATGGCAGGCAACCCGGTAGATCTAAAAGCTGTGGGGAAAGAGCTTTGCTGAGGCCCCCAGCACCAGCTCTCTGGTTACCCCAGAATTACCTTTACCATGGCTGCCTCAATGGAGCAGTCAGGAAACCCTGGTTGGTCCAGCATCCCTGCAGTGAGGTAGGCCATGCTTTCCATTACGTAAGCTTTCTGAGCCATCAGTGCAAATTTCTCCTGGAGTGTGCAGAAAAAAAAACCCAATCAAAAAGCATTTTGCATATGCTAAGACCTGATCTTCCAACCAGTAGAAAAGGTCATCACGTCAGAAGCCTCACTGTCCAGAAAGGGTGAACCCAGGCATTAATAAAAGGGACTTTCGGTAAATAAAGCCTAGTTATCTAGTCTTCCCAAATCACTACCTGGGTCACCAGTATGAAGAAACCAGTAATGCCCAGTTTTCATGTCCACACAGTAATATCAACAAATATGGCAATCATGGCCTTCATTACCTGAATTAACCCAAATTCACTGAGATTCTTGTTGAACTGTTTTCTCGTACAGGCATATTCAGCAGTCAATTCTGAAGGAGAACAGTTGTTAGAAAGAATCAGAACATTTCTAGTTGTTCAAAATGATTTCCTAAGGCACTCAGGCTGGAGCCATGAGCGACATGTCTCCCTACGTGCAACGCCCAGGAAGCCAGCACCCCACTCACAGGCTGCACATGGAGCTCAGTCAGGCACAGATTTGAACCCTGGCACTTATTCACGCTAGCTGGTGGCCTTGCGCCAAGGGCTTCAACTCCCTGAGCAACACTGCCCACCTTACAGTCACTGCTAAGATGAATCAGATGGACTCACGGAGCCCAGCCCACAGGGCACCAGACAGAGGGGGGCAGGCCACACTGGGCATGAGGGTTCCTGACCAAAGCAGGTAGGGCAACCTGGCAAGGAAACTCAGGCCCAAGGTTTTAGGATATACAGTTCTAAATACAGGCTGAGCTCTCTGGGCCCTAGTGACATGGTGGCCTCCCACCTATAGCCCATGTTCTCCAAATGCCTTCAGGTGTGATGGGCCAAGACAGCAGATAGGACCCCATATGCATCTCAACCTTTGGGGGGCAGGCTGGCCATAAAAGCCCCTCTGACCCTCTTGCACTGAGTCTTCCAGACAGGGAAGTAGAGGCCTTGAGTGAGAAGAGCCCTGAGCCTGGAACGGAACATACTTAGTTTTCGGTCCACATGCATGGCTGAGCAAACCAGTCTCACCTACACAACAGAGTGAGGAACCAAGCAAAGCCTTCATGTGAGCTCTCTGCACTGAACTCTGAGAGGCCTGGCCAGAGACCACAGAAGTGTCCATCCTGACTACCATTTCCCTGCAGACACTTCCCCACAGCGAAGACAGTCACAAGGCTATTCTGTGTTCACCACCAAAGGAAAATTTAGGCTTTGTGTACCCTGGTGAGAGGATACAGGAAAGATCCAGAAGCCAAGAGATCTGGATTCCAAACCTGACCCAATCCCTCCCGCTGCACCAAGTCACCTAGAGGATGGGGACACTGAGGGTCAGAGCTGATGTCCACGGAGTGCCTGGCTTGCGCTGTGGGGTTCCCTACGCAGCTCCTTTTACCCCTAGCAGAACGTCTATTCCCCCTGCCCTCACCCTCTGTGTGCAGGTAAAAAAGGACCCTGGAAAGATGAAGACTGACCACTGTGGCAGGCTGGGTAGATTCTTTGGTCTAGATGAAAGCCCAGATGCTAGGCTTGAGTGTCACCTCTGTCCAGGTGACCCGGGGAAGGGCAGAGCCCCCTGAGCTGAGGTTGGGGAGTCAGGGGCAAGGTGGCCGCAAAGGGCCCTGTCCCCGACTTACCTACCAATCAGTTTCTTGAGCATCCCGGCCACGGCACTGCCCATGCTGAACCGCCCACTGTTGAGGATGTTCATGGCCACCTGCGGGAGAGCAGCAAAGCATGAGGGGTGCAGGCGAGCAGAGCACAATGGCGCCTGGCTGCTCTTGGAAAACAAAGCTTTCTTGAAAAGAACAGGCAAATCCTGGAAAACTGTGCCAGCATCCAGGCCAAGCTAATCATCTTGCCTCCCTTTGTGCTAAGAGAGAGCACAGTCCTGACACTTCCAAACATGGAGATTCAGGCACTGCTTCAGCTCTCACCAGAATCTCTGGAGTCACCTCCCCCTACACTTCATAAACTTGAGAAGCCACTGAACATTATTATTCCACAGAAACACACCAGATCTCTTGTCCTCAGGAGAAGGGAGCAGAAATTAAGATTTCAAGCTATCTATACCTTCCTAACAATCCTGCAGGGTCAGGACCCTCACTTCATAGATGAAGAGCCTGAAGTTCAGAGTGGAGAAGTGATGTTCTGAAGGCCCCAAAGCCAGTGGCCGCCTGATGTCAAAGCTCTTGTCCTCTCCTCTCATGCTGAGGTGACTCAAGGAACTCAGCCAAATTTCTATATTAACAACCCTAAAACTCTGTCAGCTCCTCCCCCCTCCCACTCTATCTTCCTACCAAACTTGAGAGTCAGCATCCTCATGACAGATGAGCACACAGACCTGGTGTCACATGCTGACAGACCAACAGGGGCACAAACACAAACAGCCAGGTCCATGGCAGGTGGTCGATGGTGCAGCAGGGCACAGAGTGGGAGTGAGTCCAGGACTTCTGGTGTGGGGACAGGGAACACTGAGCAGCAAAGGCTTCCCCAAGGAGATACCCGGGTGGGGCAGGCCAGGAAAGGGTGGGCACTCCAGACACCTGTAAAGCCCTGTAGCAACAGCTTAAGCCTCTTTAAGGACACTGAGCCCTAAGTGCACTTTTGGGGCTTCCCAAAGACAGGGCCTGGGGACAGAAAGGAAGGTTGTCAACATGATAGTTTGCCTAAAAGCTCAACTTCAATGGTATTCCTGCTTTTTGCTGAATGCTTGGTTATGGGTAACTTAAATTAATAAAACAAGTAACAGAATTTATTATTTATTAAACAACCTGAATGGGAAAAAATCTCTCAACACCTCCTGTGGGGTGGGTGGAATCGCAGGCCCTCGGGTGCTGGGAAAGATGGATTGATTCTCACTTGGGGACAAGGTCTCTGGGGCACCAACCTAGCCTCCAGCACTGGCTGGGGAGGGGACTTGGTTAAGTCACAGGATAATGTGAGAGGCACCCCTAAAAAGGGCTCCCTAGGCTGCCCTATTTTCACTTGGCCTTTTTACGATTTTTTGATCTTGGGTCTGAGCAGGTGAGGACCCATTCCGCCTCACCTCCCAAACCAGGTTTCCTGTGTCTCAGGGCTTGGGATGACACTGGCCTCTCTTAACCAGGGAACTAAATTCTCCTGCCTCTATTCCCACTCTCTTTCAAAAGCTAGCCCACAGTTTTATGAATAAAATTCCGTTTATAGCCCCTGAGTTTGTTAACCTCATTAAATTATTTTTTTTTAAAGGGAAAATAGGGTTTGATCCCAGGCCTTACTCCCGAGGATAAAAGACAGGATAGGCTTAGCCCTATTTGAAGGGAGATACATGTGCTCAGATATGTCTTTCTGCTGAACTGTGCAGGCCTTTCAGCCTCCCCAAGCATCCACATGCCTATCACATTTCTACCTCAAAACAGTTCCCTTTTACAATTTTCTTTCTTTCTTTTTTTTTTTTTTTGAGACAGAGTCTCACTATGTCGCCCTCAGTAGAGTGCTGTGGCATCACAGCTCACAGCAACCTCAAACTCTTAGGCTTAAGTGATTCTCTTGCCTCAGCCTCCCAAGTAGCTGGGACTACAGGCACCCGCCACAATGCTCGGCTATTTGGCCAGGGCTGGATTCTAACCCGCCACCCTCAGTGTTTGTGGCCGGCGCCCAGTTGACTGAGCTACAGGTGCCGCCACTTCTCTAATTTTCACAACTACATTTTAGATCTCAATTTTCCCCAAAGCAATATTCAATCCATTCTTCCAACAGCCCCTGCTAAGCTGCCAATGTCTTAAAAGGTCTGATTATGGATAAACTCTTCTGACCAGAGGCAAAATGCCTTTGTTTTATCTCACATCAGCCTGTTCAATTTTCACTTGGCCTTTTGCCATTTTATGATCTCTAGAATCAGTGGAGTGCATCATAATTTTAATATCTAGATTAAATGGCAAGCAATCTTACTAATAAAAAAGAAACCTTCAGAAATCTATTTTCCTTTGCATATTAAAATAATAACCATTTTTCACTTATCACAAGGGCAAAAATCAAGGAAAGGGCCCTTCTCACCCACTGCTGGAGGGGACAGGCACCAGGCCAGCTTTCCAGCAAGCAGCTTTGCAACATGGATCAAGAACTTAAAAATGGTCACGTTCTCTGACCAGTGGTGTTTCAATTCAGGAAGTAATTAGATGAGTTTGCAAGAATGTGTACGAGGACACCCAATGTGGTTCTGAGTAGGAAGGAGCAGAGCCCAACACGAGGGACATAATACTTAATGTGCTACAAAGAGGTATGTGCAGCACCAAATGTCACTAATACATAATTCCTGCACAAAAGATTATCATGATTTACCAAGAAGTGAAAATATATGCTGTAAAATAAATATAACACACACAATATTTAAGCAACGTATATTAGTTTCAAAGATCTAGAAAGAAAAGCACCAAAAATGTCAACAGTATCAGCTTTCTTAGGGATTGGATTATTTCCTCCAGTGTGCAGGCCTCTGGGTACATGGACACTAGAGGAGCCTGTGCCCTCACACAGCCTACCCCGTCAGTCCTCCCACCTCTCCAGCCCTCTGCTCTCCATTCGCTGAGAGGTTCACAGGCCAGAGCTTTGGCTAATGGCATCTTGTCTAATTCCCATGACAGCCCAGGAGGAAAGGGAGCAATTACTTTGATCCCTCTGCTTCATTTATAGCCAAGGTGTGTGGGCTCCTCAAGATAAGATTCTTACCCAGGTCCCTCAGTAAATTAGGGCAGGGCAACAAGAAGACAATTTTCCCAAGTTAAAAATGGGTATTCTCCAAAGAATACGTGCAAATTGCCAAAAAGCACACAGAAATATGCTGAACATCATTATGGCAATGTAAATTAGACCTACAGAAATGCCACTTCACACCCACTAGAACTGGGGAAAAATGGAGCCTTTCGCCACTGCTGGTAGGAATGTAGAACAGCACAGCTACGTGGAAAACAGACCAGCAGTTCCTCAAAACCTGAAATGTACAGTCGCCACGTGACCTACCAATTGCACTTTTAGGTATAAACCCAAAAGAACTGAAGACATATTTTCACACAGAAACCTGAACATGAATGTTCATTACAGGTAACGGCTCCAAAGTGGTTAAGACCACTCCATTCAGCTAATGAATGGAGGAGCACGATGTGCGATCTCCACATAAAGGAGTGTTACTCGGCCAAGCCACATGGATGAGGACCAAAACTTCACCCATGGCCAAGAAGCCTGCCACAGAAGGCCTTACCTTGTGTATGACTCCATTCAAGTGGCAAATCCACACAGACACAAAGAAAAACAGCGAGTGCTAAGGAACTGGGTAAGGGTCACACCGGAAGGCACGGCGCTTCTTTGTGGGGTCATGGAAATGTTCTGGAATTAGAGGTGACAGCTGTGCAACATGGTGAAACCATGAAGTCTACATTTTACAATAATAATTTCTATGTTATATAAATTATTTCTGAATAAAAAATAAATCTGAGTCCAGAAAGAAAAAAAAAGTTAGAGCAGAGACTCAAGACCCTGGTTGTGCAGACCCATAGCCTCACCAGAGCTGGCCAGCCTGGTTTCTCTCACCTGCTGGTGGGGGTGGGGTGGGATCCTTTCCTTCACTTGAGGCAAAGGAGCCTCAGACAAAAGAAGACTCCAGTGCTTTCCACATACTCCCTCCTCTAAGAATAAGCCAACTTCCCACTCTCCATTTTGCTGATTTCCCAATGGAGAACCATGCAAAATCCCCTGCCAAGCACAGGTTAGGACAGATGCCTGGGGGCCAGCAAGCCAGAAAGTGAGACTCTACTCACCGGGGGCTGCAGCTGCAACTCACCTTAAACCCACCTCCGACTTCTCCAAGAACATTTTCTACTGGCACCTTGGTGTTTTCAAAATGGACTTCACAGGCTGCAATGTGAAACATAAGGCCTTATCTGACGAACTCAAACCGCTTTGCAACAGACCTGCAGGCATGCAATTCACTCACTGACTCATTCATCCAGCATTTGGGAGGGGGTACAGAAATGAGCTTCCATCTCTGTGGAGCTCATTGCAGTCAGAAAAACAGGCCACAATGACAGAAATGGAGGCAGGAGGGGGATGTACAATAACATTCTTATATTAAGGGCTATGTTGGACATTTCTGTGACATTTAACTGACGTTTAAAGGATGAGAAAGAGCCAGTCCTATAAAAAGGCAGAGATAGAACAAAGGAATAGCATTTCCTAAGGCCAGAGGCTGAATTGGGCCCCGATTCTTCACTGTTAAACACAGCTACCCCCTTTAAGTTACCGCATGCCCTCCCAGGGTGGGCAGGGATACACTTCGCTTTCCCTGCCTGCTGATGCTGTGTGTGGCCATGTGACTTGCCGTGGCCAATGGAATGCAACTGGCCCAAAACATGCTGAGGCCCAATGGCCTTAAATGTGCTTTTATGGTTCAGTTTAGCTCTTGAGCACTTGTGAGCTACTGTAGAAACATGTTCCAGGATGGTAAAGAAAACACATGTGCTCACCTGAAGCCAACCCAGAGCCTGCAGGAGCTTCCCAGGCACCCCCAGGGTATGAGATAACTTTAAGCCAGGTACTGTCAGACGGGGTTACTACAGCAAGGGATGGCCAGCGGGCCTTAGAGTGAGGACTGTCAGGAGGAGGAGGTATGGCGGGGGGGTTGGGGGGGGTTGGGGCAGAAGCTGGGGAGGGTCTGTGCCAAATTCTCTCTAGCAACGTGTTTTTGCATGTTGTTACACAAACACGCGTAGCAGCTCCTGGTAATTTACACCAGTGAAACTCAGGAGAGAGATGGTCATGGCTGGAGGGGCACCAACAAGGCATGGGCACCCTGGGTCTTCTGACCTTTCCTTCGACTGTGACAAACAGCTTGGTTGTGAAGGGTGATGACATTGCCATCTCTGACTACTGGGCTGTATTCTAGGCTAGTAGTATGTGGGCTGCTCATTCCCCCACAGGCTGTGGGTGTGGGTGAGACCCTGCCTCCCTCCTCTTCTGCCATTCAATCCTCTCTCTTAGGGCCCCTGCACCACGCCAGGGGGTGCCACCCTCTCAGCCTGAAGAGTGGACCAAGCTTCTACCGTATGCTCCGGGGCTCCCTCCACGGACACGGGGAGTGGCCTCTGGGTGCCTCCTTCCTCTGTAGGCACATGGTGAGCACTGCTGTGCTTCCACACGCACGGAGCATCCTATATACTCTTAACACTCTGTTCTCACATCACCTCTAATTTCCATTCTCCCATCACCTCCACAAGGGACCTCTATTATCACTCTTTTCCTTTAGCTGAGAAAACCACAGTGCAGAAAGGTAAACTAGCTTGTTCAAGGCCACACAGCTTCTAAATGGAGGGGCTCAGGTTAGCGCCCAGAGGCCTCTGACCTTCTACCCCAAGCAGCCAGTGTAGCAAATATGACCATCTAGAACGCAGGGTCCCCAAAGATGAGGGGACATGCAGAGACTAGGAGACCCAAGAGCCACAGCTTTGGGAGAACTCAGCAGCAGCACCAGCCAGGCCAAGGACAACTCATAGGACACCAGAGCCTCAAGTGAACCCAGTGCTGACCAGGGACGCAGATGGGCCTACACAGGTGGGAGGAAGAGTGACAGGAAAGAGGTTCTAAAGCAGAAAAGCCAGGGGTTCCAGGGGTTTCCTAACATGGACTGTTTACTTAAACACCCATCAGCCCACTCTTCCTGGCGTCCACCGCCTCTCCCACAAGGCTGAGAGCTCCAACAGCCTTCCTCTCCTTGCAACCACCAGGGCTGGAGGCACCAAGAGGCCCACTATGTCTGTTTAAATAATGAGTAAGTGTCAAGGACAGAATCGCCATAGAAGAATCTTTTGTGGTATTCTTAATTTGAACTTGCAAAAAAGCTAATTTTGAATTTTATTATTGTTATTTTTTTAAGACCAGGTTTCACTCTGTTGCCCAAGCTACAAGGCAGTGGTATCATCATAGCTCACTGTAGCCTCAAACTCCCAGGCTCTGGCAATCCTCCTGCCACAGCCTCCTGATAGGACTACAGCCACATGCTACCATGCCCAGCCAATTGTTCCCATTTTTTGTACAGGCAGGGTGTCGCTATGTTGCCCAGGCTGTGTTCAAGCAATCCCTGTTCTTTAGCTTCCGCAAGTACTAAGAATACAGGTGTGAGTGACTGTGCCTGGCCCAAATTGCATTTCATCTTGATATCTGGACAGAGCAGAGGGTCATTATCTTTCACTCTCACACACACACATGCTACTTACTGTTGGAACCCCGAATGCCTAATTTATCTTCAGCTTTCCCATTAATGACTCCACCAAAGTCTCTTTCTACTATGAATGCTGTGATTTTATCTTTTACTGAGCCATCAGAATCAGCAACTTCAGTCTTTGCAAACACAGTAAAAATATTGGCCAGCCCTCCATTGGTGATCCAGACCTGAGGAAAGAAAAGAAGGACTCTGGAGCAAACAAATTCCTTCGTAACCTTTCTCAGCCCCACCTTTGCCCATTAAGCTTGAGCTGCTGGTCAGACTTCAAGCAGACATGCACAGTCCTTGGTTCTGCATAAGTCAAGTCTGTGTGAAGAGAGAACAGGGCCCAGCCCAGTCTTCCCAAGAGACACACGTGGCCAGGGAAGGGACAGGGGGAGAACAGCCAGTGGTCCACAACAACTGAGGTTCTACCACCAAAGTAGACATTCTAGCATTTCACAAGGGACACATTTATCAAAACATCATGTACATGTAAGAAAAATAAACACGTTTATTTATTTATTTATTTTTTTGAGACAAAGCCTCAAGCTGTCACCCTGGACAGAGTGCCATGGCATCACAGCTCACAGCAACCTCCAATTCCTGGGCTCAAGCAAGTCTCCTGCCTCTGCCACCCAAGTAGCTGGAACTATAGGCGCTCGCCAAAACGCCCAGCCATTTTTTGGTTGCAGCCGTCATTGCTGTTTGGCAGGCCCAGGCTGCATTCGAACCTGCCAGCTCAGGTGTACATGGCTTGCGCCTTAGCCTGTTGAGCCACAGGCGCCGAGCTGCACATTTATTAATTAATTAAAAAAGAAACCTCTGTAATCCTAGCATTCCAGGAGGCCAAGGCAGGGTCAATTCCTTGAATTCAGGAGTTGGGCCCCATCTGCACTAAAATTAGAAAAATTAGCCAGGCCTTGTGGCGGATGCCTTAAGTCCCAGCTACTTGCAAGGCTGAGAGGAGAGAACTGTTCAAGCCCAAGAGTTTGAGTTGCTGTGAGCTATGATTATGCCATGGCACTCCATCCAGGGAGACTGTCTCAAAATAAGAAGGGGGGAGGGAAGGCAGAAAAGAGAGGGAATGGAGAGAAGTAGACAGAGAAAAAAGAGACTGCTTAACAAACTGTACAGTGTGGAACTTACATGGATCTTGATTTAGGCAAAAAACTGTTGAAAAAAAGTATGAAGCAATCAGGCAAACTGCTAATGCTGAATAGATAGTAAGGAAGTATTATCAGTTTTTAAATTAGTTTATTTTTTTAGAGACAGTGTCTTATTGTATCGCGTAGGCAGATGTGCAGGGGTGCAATCATGGTTCACTGCAGTCTCCAACTCCTGGACTCAGGCAATCCCCCATCTCAGCCTTCCAAGTAGGTGGGACTGGAGGCACACACCACCATGCCTGGCTAATTTTTCTTACTTTTTGTAGAGACAGGGTCTTCCTGTATTACCCAGGCTGGTGCTGAACTCTTGGCCTCAAGAGATCCTTCTGCCTCAGCTTCCTAAGTGCTAGGAATATAGCTATGAACCACTATGCCCGGCCTATCAATTGTTTTTTTTTTTTTTTGCAGTTTTTGGCCGGGGCTGAGGTTTGAACCCACCACCTCCGGTACAAGGGGCTGGCGTCCTACTCCTTTGAGCCACAGGTGCCGCCCATCTATCAATTTTTTTTTAAATGTGATAATGGTATAATGGTTTTGCTTTTCTTTTAAAATAGTCCTATCTTTTAGAGACATGTGCAAAAATTGCCACTGATGCAATCCATAGATGGTGATGCTTCCAGAAGAGACACAGAAATGTGAGTAACTGCTGAAGCTGGGTGCCAAGCATGGAAGTATGTTTGAAATGTTGTAATAAAAAATTAAAAAACAAATACATAAAAGCAGCTTGAGGAGGTAGCTGGTGCTGCAGAAGCACGCAGACTCCAGAGCCAGAATGCCTTGGTCCAACCTGCTCTACCACTGAAGAGACACAGGGCCTGGGCGCAAGTCTCTTAACATCTTTGAGCCTCAGTTTCTTCTTTGGAAAAGGAGAATATCACCACTCGACAGGTCAAGAGATCACACATGCCTTGACAATTCCTGGCATGGGACTAAGACCCTGACAAGGCTATGAGGACGGGCCCTACCTTGGAGCCGTTGAGGACATAGTGCTTCTTGTCTTCACTTAATGTGGCTCTGCTCCGGATGGAAGCTGCATCACTCCCACTGCAGAGACAAAAAGATGCAGTCAGGGGACAATGATACTGGGAAAAATAAGAATGCTTTTAAGGCCTAAAAATAGATGCTTTTAGTACTTTGATACAGAGGTTGGCAAAATTTTTCAGAGAAGAGTCAGATAATAAATATATTCAGCTTTCCAAGCTACATAGGTTGTCTTTCTCACCTCCTTAATGCTGCCCCTAGAACATAAAAGCAGCCAAAGATTATCTGCAAAAAGATGGGCATGTTCCAATAAAATTTTGTTTATAAAAACAGGAGACAGGCTGGATAGGCCAAACTCTACTTCGATCTATCAGGTAAAAAGGTGGCAGTGAAAACAACTCAGGCTTAGGTCTGAACATGGAAAAGTGTGCTCTAAACGGGTTTATCTGCAGTGCTCTGCAGATGAGTTCAGTCACCCCAGGAGGGATGACTGTTCCTAGGTCCTAAGCAAGGGAAAGCAGGATGGGGTGTCGTCTAAGAGAGGGACTTGCCATCAGAAGTCCTGAGTCTTGCCCCAGCTCTGCTCCACCCCGGCTTGTGACCTCAAGCTGATCACACAATCTCACTGAACTTCACTTCCTAATCTGTACACCTGCCCTACATGCTCTGAAAGGCACTTTGGAGCCTGAATACATCATTGCACGTTATATATATTGCAAACCACTAAAATTTATTAAAGGTGCTGTCAGGCACTTTATCTCATCTGTGTTCTCACTGGAACAGAGAAAAAAGATTTTGATAAAAGAACAGTTCCTGAGTTGAACAGCAGGAACAGTTGCTGAGTTGATTCTTTACAAGATTTTGGGAAAAAGTAAGTCATCTACTCAACAAAAACAATAGCCCCTTGTCCCAGTGAACCGTGCAAAATGTCAAGGATGCTGAAGGATGACATTTCATGGAGGTGACAGACCTGGCTGGCTCCGTGAGGCAGAAGGCTGCAATGTGCTCCCCAGACGCCAGTTTGGGTAAGTATTTGGCTTTCTGCTCTTCAGTGCCAGCCAAGATGATTCCCTACACAAAACAGAGACTATTTTCAGCAGTGGGGAGAGAAAAGAGTGAGAGGAGTGCTCGTTCCCCTTCGAAGAAAATGATTCCTTCATTCGAGAAGACTGTATGAGACTCAAGCAGGCAGCCACAGGCAGAGTCTAGGGAGCCAGGCAGCTGAAGAGCCCGCGAGCACCCATACCAGGCACCCGTGGGACCTGCAGAGCTGTGCAGTCAGAGCCCAAGGTTTGCACCACCGTTCTTCCACGTCCCACCCAGGGAGCCACAGCAATGAATGTCCCTTCTCTGAGCCTTTAGCTCATCATCCAAAAACTGAAGACACTCCCACCCACCGGCAGGGTGGCCTAGGAGATGAGATGTGAAAATACGATAGTGTTAGCAGCATGCCCAGTATGACAAAGGTGCACAGCTGGTGTCAGGGCTATCCCACCTCCTCCCAGCCAGTGCCATAAGGATAAGGCCCCTCTTTTCCCTAAGGATCTGCATGAATGCGTGTGCTCCCTGGGGCGGGGAGAGCTCAGCTCTCTAAGGACCACATCAAGCAGCAATAACCTGAGCAATGCGGCTGCTACTAACCCAACCTGACATGCCCCAAGCCCCACAGGAGGGAGATGGCACGTGCACTAACAGTACGGGACGCACACTCAGGCCCCAGGGACAGGGCTCAGCAGGTGACGCCCACTTCTAGCCCAAGGTGAAGGCAGTTGCATCTGATCTGGGCTTTGAAGATGGGTCAAAGGTGATGTGGGAACAGGAGGAGGATTCAAAAGGAAGGGACAATGTGACTGAAGAGTCACTGTGTACATGGGCCACAGAGAACTGTGTGCCCGAGGTATGGCAGGAGTACGGGAACACAGGGCAGGAGTGCCTATCAGCCACCAGGCCTGACTCATTTCTCCTAAAAGTGAGCAGGCCTTCAGCCTCCAAGCCACCATGCGACTCCAGATCAAACAGAAATCCCAGACACTTGACCTTGAGGCCGATAGCCTGGTGTGCTGCCAAGGTCACGGCGATGGACCCATCCAGGCCAATGATCTCCCCTAGCCGTGCGTACATGGTGTTGGAGAGCCCCAGGCCACCTAGGAGAGATACACGAGCATGAGTCACAGTCCCATCCCAGATTCCGCCCATTAAGGCAAATGGCTGCCCTGGCTGTTCCCTGATAATAAAGTAATGCCAAATCACCATAAAAAAAAAATCTAATATAGAAGGTATAAAGAAAACCTACATCTTACCACTTAGAAAAAGTATTTCTGGGTATATCCTTTCAGTCTTTTTCTAGCCACACAAGCATACCTAGATATATACAGCAGCACCTCTGTGAGCTGACCGCCCAAGGGACTGCAACAACTGGTCAATACACAGAATGGTCAACAAAAGGAACTTTTTTTTTTTTTATTAAATCACAAACACAAATATCATGTATACATTAATGCATTTACGGGGTACAATGTGCTGATTTCATATAGAATTAGGAACTCTTACATCACACTGGTTAATATATACCTCATCTCATTTACTTAATGATTGTGTTAAGACATTTGTACTTATATAAAACCAGCACATTATACCCCACGATTGCATTAATGTACACAGCTATGATTTAATAAAAAAAAAAAAAGACATTTATACTCTATACTAATAGATCCGACATGTACCCTTGCATTATGCACCATAGGTGTGATCCCACCATTCACCCTCCCTCCATCTGACCTCCCCCCTCCCCTCCCATCCCCCCCTTCATCTTGGGCCATAGTTGTGGTCTATTCTTTATATGAAAGTGTGAGTGACTGTAAATTGGTTTCATAATACTACTGAGTACATTAGAAATTTTTCCTTCCATTCTTTAGATACTTTACTAAGTTGGATATGTTCCAGCTCCATCCATGTAAATGTAAAAGAGGTAAAGTCTCCATCTTTTTTTAAGGCTGCATAATATTCCATGGTGTACATATACCACAATTTATTAACCCATTCATGGGTCAATGGGCACTTGGGCTTCTTCCGTGAGTTAGCTATAATGAATTGAGCTGCAATGAACAATCTGGTGCAAATATCTTTGTTATAACGTGATTTTTGGTCTTTTGGATATACACCTAGTAGAGAATTGCAGGATCAAATGGCAGGTCTACTTTTAGATTCCTGAGTATTCTCCATACTTCTTTCCAAAAGGGACGTATTAGCTTGCACTCCCACCAGCAGTGCAGAAGTGTTCCCTTTTCTCCACATCCACACCAACATCTGTAGTTTTGAAATTTTGTTATGTTAGCCACTCTTACGGGAGTTAGATGATATCTCAAAGTGGTTTTGATGTGCATTTCTCTAATGATTGAAGATGATGAGCATTTTTTTCATGTGTCTGTAGGACATGCACCTATCGCCTTCAGAGAAGCTTCTGTTCAAGTCCCTTGCTCACAATGAAATGGGATTACCTGTTCTTTTCATATTAATAAGCTTGAGTTCTCTGTGGTTTCTGGTTATCAAACCTTGTCAGAAGCATAACCTGCAAATATCCTCTCCCATTCTGAGGGCTGTCTGCTTGCTTCACCTACTGTGTTCTTGGCTGTGCAGAAGCTTTTTAGTTTAATCAGCTCAGAATTCTATCAAACCTTAAAGAGGAACTACTACCTATATTACTTAACTTTTCCAAAACATCGAAAAAGAAGGAATACCTCCCAACACATTCTATGAAGCAAATATCACCCCAACCAGGAAAAGAAAACTATAGACCAGGTGTCCTCAAACTTTTTAAACAGGGGGCCAATTCACTGTCCCTCAGACTGTTGGAGGGCCGGACTATAGTTTGAAAAAAAAAAACTATGAACAAATTCCTATGCACACTGCACATATCTTATTTTGAAGTAAAAAACAAAACAGGAACAAATACAATTCACAGCAACGCATGTGGCCCACGGGCCATAGTTTGAGGACATCTGCTATAGACCATTATCTTTGATGAACATAGATGCAAAAATATTCAATAAGACCCTAGCAAACAGAATCCAGCAACACATCAAATTATACACCATGACCAACTGGGTTTTATCCCAGGGTCTCAAGATTGGTTCAATATACATAAATCTATAAATATAATACATCACATAAACAAAATAAAAAACAAAGACCATATGATTCTCTCAATAGATGCAGAAAAAGCTTTTGACAATATCCAGCATCCTTCCATGATCAGAACACTTAAGAAAATAGGTATAGAACAGACTTTTCTTAAACTGATAGAGGCCATCTACAGCAAACCCACAACCAGTATCATATTGAATGTAGTAAAACTGAAAACATTTCTACTCAGATCAGGTACCAGGCAAGGTTGCCCATTATCTCCACTGCTTTTTAACAATGTAATGGAAGTCTTAGCCATCGCAATCAGGACACTCATGTTACCGGTTTGTATGTTTGCTATACTATACTTTTCATTGCTGTTTTAGAGAATACTTTTCTACCTATTAAAAAAGTTAAGGGCAGCGCCCGTGGCTCATCGAGTAGGGCGCCGGCCCCATATACCAAAGGTGGAGGGTTCAAACCAGGCCTCGGCTGAACTGCAAAACAGAAAAATAGCCGGGCATTGTGGCGGGTGCCTGTAGTCCCAGCTACTCAGGAGGCTGAGGCAAGAGAATTGCCTAAGCCCAGGAGTGGGAGCTTGCTGTGAGCCATGTGATGCCACAGCACTCTACCAAGGGTGATAAAGTGCGACTCTGTCTCTACAAAAAAAAAAAAAAAAAAGAAAATTAAAAAAAAAATGTAAGCAGGGTCAGGGATCAGGTAGAGTGGCTCAGGCCTATAATCCTAGCACTCTAGAACACCAAGGTGGGAGGATCCCTTGAGCCCAGGAGTTTGAGACCAGCCTGAGCAAGAGTGAGACCCCCGTCTCTCCTAAAAACAGAAAAAATGAGTTGGGTGTGGTGGCGCGGTGCCTCCTCAGGAGACATAGGTGGGACAATCAATCCCCTGAACCCAGGAGTTTGAGGATGCAGTGAGCTATGATGATGCCACTATACTTCTAGCTGGGACAACAGAGCAAGACTCTGTTTCAAAAAAAAAAAAAGTTAACTATAAAACAACCTCTCAGGCAGGTCCTTCTGGAGGTACTGCAGAAGGCACTGTCATCATAGGAAGTGGCAGCTGAGGGTGTGTTACTGCCCCCCAGTGGCACAAGATGTGGAGGTACAAGACAGCAAGCCTGATGATCCTGACCCCGTGTAGGCCTGGGACACTGTGTGGGTTTGTGTCTTAGTTTTAAACAAACTTTAAGAAGTAAAAAAATACATATTTTAAATAGAGAACTTAGAAAGATATAAAGAAAATATTTTTTGTACAGTTGTACAATGTGTTTGTTCTAAGCAGTGTTACATAAGAGTTGAAAAGATCAGAAATGGGGCGGTGCCTGTGGCTCAAAGGAGTAGGGCGCTGGCCCCATATGCTATAGGTAGTGGGTTCAAACTCAGCCCCGGCCAAAAACCGCAAAAAAAAAAAAAAAAAGATCAGAAATTGAAAGTTGATGAAGTAAAATAATTAAAGTAAAGCTAAAATTGATCATAAAAAAAAGAAACAACGAACTTCAGTAAGCTCAGTGCAGCCTACAGCAGCGCACAGGGGTGTCCACGGCCTCCGCACTCACTCCCCAGCCCTTACTCACCTGGAGCAACTTCCACTCCAGCAAGCCCCTTCCTGGGAAGTGCCTACGCAGGTATACCATTTTTTAATCCTTTATACCATACTTTTACTCTACCTTTTCTGTGTTTAGACATGCCAATACTTACCACTGTGTTACGACTGTCCACAGCATTCAGTACAGTAACATGCTGTACAGGTCTGGGGTCTAAGAGCAACCATGTAGCACCCCCTCGACATGTGTGTAAACACACTCTATGATGTCTGCACAAGGAAGAATTCACCTAACAACACATTTCTGAGAACAGATCCACTGTTAAGTAACTACTAAGAAGTGTGGTGGGAGGGGTTAGTGAATAGTGTGACAAGAAAGATACATCATTTAATAGCTCAAAACACTGCAAGAAATACACATACAAAGATTTGACCTGATTAAAATATGCCTCAGAACAGAGGAAAATTAGGCATCACACTAATTTGTCCTTAATTTTCACTTTTCATCTCAGCCTGGACCAGTTCCAAGATGGGTATAGGTAGGAACTACTTTACAGACGTCCAGGGCCCTCCACCCTGTGCTGCCCGGGGAAGGTGGGCCCGACTCCAGTCTCTGAAGACAAACCAGGCAGGGAAACAGAAGAAAAGCTCCTGGCTGCTGCAGCTTGCCATGCAAAGCCTAACTCATGGCATAGCTGGGAACATGTCCAAGATCAGTTTGCAACCGCGAAATATTCTTGTCCCTTAAAGCAGTACCGACTACTCTCTCCCCAGAACCTCCAGACCCTGATCAGACTGAGGCAGCCCCAGTAAAGACCTGCAGGGAAAGGCTGCAGAGCCTACAGGTTTATGTCAAAAGGGCCTGACAGTGAAGATAAATGGCGTGTGGGTGAGAGAGAGAGAGCTCTCTCCCTTTGAAACATTCTCTATCCTCCTCCCTTTAATCTCTACAGAATTCAGAGGATGAACTCGAGAACAGGAAGAGGGAAGCAAAGTGAGGTGACCGGCCAACTCTAACAAGGCAGAATGATACTGGGATCCTGAGAGAAAGTTAAGGCCTTTCACGTGGGGGCAAAAAACATCACTACGATGCTCAAAGAATTGTGAGGACAGGCCCAAGGACAAAGAACCCCGCCTGAAGGGTACCACAGGTCAAACGTGCCGCGTCAGTGTGCCGTGCAGCCCACTGCCAGCCTGACCCCACAGGCCTCACTCCTCTGAGCTGGGATGGGAGGCGCAGGAGTGCACGGCTCTTCCCCCCTGTGGTCCTCCAGTCCATACAAACCGCCCACCACTGAGCCCTCGACAGATGCTGTCATCTATTTCAGCAAGATTTAAAGACCAATCTCTCTGAACAGAGTCCTTTTATGGACACATATAGAACTCTTTTTTAAGAGCTGAACCATGGCTGGACTAGATGGACAGCATGGGGCCTGGTGGGAAGAGCGACTGCCTGCCCAAATGAACTGCCACAGTCAGGGACAGCTGGTCACAGAGTTTATTTTTGTATTTTGTACTGGGCCTGCACACTCCACCCCAAAGGGTCTATAGCCTGAGGCCCAGAAAGCAGGCCCCAGTGGTCACTGGCTCTGGTCTAAGGCCAGCCCCTGGTGCCCACCTGTTACCCCACCCCCCTTGCCCGTTGACCGCGTGCACTGAGTGTCACTTTGCTGCAGCTCATTTGTTTCTAATAAAAGTTTCTGTGATTTAAAAAAAAAAAAGAGCTGAACCAGCTGGGTGGCTACTCCCTTGACTTACCATATTCTTCCGGTACCTGCAGCCCAAAAAGCCCCAAGCTCTTCAATTTCCCTAAAGTTTCATCTGGGATTTTTCCCTCCTGGTCAATTTTTCGAGAGTCCACTGCCAAGAGGAAATATCTTGATTAAACAAATATAAACTACTTTTATACAAATAAAATTAAACAGAATAGTTTTTATGTAATATACAATCCCCACCGTCAAAAACTTGGAAAAAATCTTTTTTTTTGGACCAGGTCTTGCTCTGTCACCTGGGCTAGACGGCAGTGGTGTGATCACAGCTCACTCCAACCATCCTCAAACGCCCAAGTTCAAGTGATCCTTTTGCCTTGGTCTCCCAAATAGCTGGACTACAGGTCCCCACCATGACGCCTGGATGACTTTTCTGTTTTCAGTAAAGACAGGGTCTCATTCTGGGATGAGACCCCATCTTTACTGGGATTACAGGAATGAGCCACCTTGCCCAGCCAAAACTCCTACTTCTAGGGTAGGCAGCATTCTGCCTCTTGGTCTGGGTGCTAATCACATAGATGCTTCCACTGTGCAGAACAGCAACAAATTATAAACTGACAAGATTTAAGTTTTCCAATAGGTGTACTAAACTTCACTTTTTTTTTTTTTTTTGGCCAGTATCTTCTAGAAAATGAGAAAATTAATATGCAACTCTCAGAACTGTACCAAAGGCCAGCCGTAGTGGCTCTCACTTGTAATCTGAGCACTCTGAAAGGCCACAGCAGGAGAATCACTTGAGCTCAGGAGTTCAAGACCACCCTGAGCAAGAGCAAGACACTGTCTCTACTAAAAATAAAAAAACTAGCCTGGTATTGTAGCAGGTGCCTGTAGTCCCAGCTACTGGGGAGACTGAGGCAAGAGGATTTGCTTAAGTCCAAGAGATTGAGGTCGCTGTGAGCTCTGAGGCCATGGCACTGTACCCAAGGTGACAAGAGTGAGACTCTTGTCTTAAAAAAAAAAAAAAAGAAAGAAAGAAAAGAAAAAAAACTGTACTAAAATGTTTGGCTAGAGTGGTTCTCAACCTGCGGGTTGCGACCCAAATGACCCTTTCACAGGGGTTACCTAATATCAGATATTTACATTACAATTCATAACAGTAGCGAAAATTACAGTTATGAAGTAGCAACAAAAATAATTTTATGGGGTCACCACAATATGAGGAACAGTATTAAAGGGTCATGGCAAAGGAAGGTTGAGAACCACTAGGCTAGACAGTTATCTATCTCTATGTGGTACATGGGCCGAGATCTACTTTGCTGTCAGAGGCCACACTGCTTCACCAGAGTCCACAAGTTGAGATAATTTAACCTGTTCAACACCAATTCATTCTTTCAGCCAACACGCATTCATGAGAACAAAACTTGAGGATTCAATATCACTAGGTCTGTAACTGTACACTGTTGCACACAATAAGTTAATTAAAGTGTACTTCTGAATTGTTAATTCACCAGCATAATAAATTGTCAAAGTACCATAACCTACACTTAGGAATTTCTTTTTTTTTTTTTTTGAGAGAGAGTCTCACTATGTCACCTGGGTAGAGTGCTGTGTCGTCACAGTTCATAGCAACCTCAAATTCTTGGGCTCAAGTGATTCTCCTGCCTCAGCCTCCTGAGTATCTGGGACTATAGGCGCCGGCCACAACACCCAGCTATTTTTTGGCTGTAATTGCTGTTTAGTAGGCCCAGGCCAGGCTCAAACCTGCAAGCTTTGGCGTATGTGGCCAGCACCCCACTCATTGAGCTACGAGCGCCAGGCCTACACTTAGGAATTTCTGTATAACTGAGTCACTAAAGAGAACTATGGATTCCTCCAAATGTAATCCAAATCCCTCACTTCTTACGCTTTTACAACTTTACTGACATATATTTTTGGCACAGAATAACCTGCATATATTTACATTATATAATTTGTTGAGTTCTGGCATGTGCTCACCCACGAAGATATCAGGACAGTCAAAAAGAAAATATTTTCTGGGGCAGTACCTGTGGTTCATTGGGTAAGGCACCAGTCCCATATACTGGGGGTGGCAGGTTTGGCCCTGGCCAAACTGCAACAAAAAAATAGCCGGGCACTGTGGTGGGCACCTGTAGTCCCAGCTACTCCAGAGGCTGAGGCAAGAGAGTCGCCTAAGCCCAGGAGTTGGAGGTTGCTGTGAGCTGTGTGACACCAAGGCATTCTACCAAGTGCGATAAAGTGAGACTCTGTCTCTACAAAAAAAAAAAGAAAGAAAATATTTTCTTTGCTACCACAAGTCTCTGTGTCCCTTTGGGATCAATCGTCCTGCCCACCTCCATCTTCAGGCAAACACAAATCTGTTTTTCATCTGCGGATTAGTTTGCATTTTCAAGTTTAAATAAAAGAATTCACAAAGCAGGTGCTTCTTTTCCCTGGCCTCCTTCATTCAGATTAATGATTTTGAGATTCATCCATGCTGTTGCACATACAAATACGTCATTACTTTTTGTTGTTCAATATTTTACTGTATAGATATGCAACTGTTCATCCTTATTTGATTAACAGTATAAATACACATGACCAAGAAGCTCAAAGAATTCCAAACAAAAGAGATGTGCAAAAACTAACATCAACACATACGATAATCAGTTCCTCTAAAACCACTTAAAAATAGGCAAAGATGAAAGAAACTCTATTGTGCGCAGGAAGAAGATGAGAAGGGTTGGAGACATGTCATTCTCTCATGAAGCCAGAAGAGAGGAGCGGCACCATTAAAAGCCTTCAGGGAAAATACTGTCAACACAGAAATCTCCCCAGGTGAAATTCTCGAGAATATTCATCCCCGAGGAAGCCCCACCTCATGAAGAATGAAGGGAAGCCCTTCCCAAGAGAGAATGGAGATCCTTAGAGACAGTATTTAGATAGGCAACCATAAATCATTTTTTATTTTAAAAACTGCTCTAAAAATAAATCTGTAATTCAAAAAAAGACAACTGCATGCCTTTTTGCAGACACTGAAAAGCTGGTTCTGAAATGGATAAGCAAATGCAAAGAGCTTATAGGAACCAAACAGCAAAGGTGAAGGACTAACTACACCTGGTCCCAAGCCTTGTCACAAAGCTCAATAAATAAGACAATGTAATATTTGTATATAAATAGACAAACAGATCAATGGAAAAGAACACGGAATTCAGAAATAGAACCCCACACATAAATGGTCAACTGATTTTTTGACAAAGGCACTTTTAATAGGGAAATAATAATTTTCCTATTCTGGATAACCATAGCAATTGGATAGTCATATGCAAAAACAATCATGTTCAAAATTTATCCCACATCATATACCAAATTAACTTGGAATGGATCATAGGTCCAAATGTTAAAGAGTTAAAACTATAAGCCTTTTAAAAGAAAATACAGACAAAATCATGGCCTTAGGTTTGGCAGATTTCCCATGTGCAATACAAAAATGCACAAACTACAGGAGAAAAGAATGTACTTAACATTACAAACTTTTCCTCTCTAAGAGGCACCTAAGAAAAGGAAAGGGCGAGCCACAAAGTGGGAGAAAATTTTTACAAAACATGTATCTTACAACTCAATTAGAAGACAACCTAATTTTTAAAAAATGGGTAAAATATTAAAAAGAAATAAAGGTGTAAATGTAGTCATAAATAAACATAGGACATTTTAAACTCCTCTGTGTTAATTTCCAAGACAGACATATTGGTAGATGAAACCCATACAAACAAAAGCTCTCGGGTGGCAAATCAGCATTTGAAAAAATGCCTAGTCATTAGAGAAACGCAAATTATAACCAAAAAAACGAGACACTAAAAGAGATATTAATCAGATACATTAAAAAGACCAACCATGTGACCTAATTCTTTGTGCCCTCAATGAATCCCAAATAAACACACAAAAAAAGACCAACCATACCAAGTGCTGATGAAAATGTACAGCAACTGGAACTTCCACTGTGGTAGGAACAAAAAGCAACCACTTTGGGGTCAGGCATGGTGGCTCACACCTATAATCCTAGCACTCTGGGAGAATGAGGCGGGTGGATTGCTTGCGCTCAGGAATTTGAGACCGGCCTGAGCAAGAATGAGACCCCATCTCTACTAAAAATAGAAAAAAACTAGCTGGGCATCATAACAGGCGCCCGTAGTGCCAGCTACTCGGGAGACTGAGGCACAAGGATCACGTCGGTCCAAGAGTTGAGGTTCTTAGTTAATCATACACTTACCATGTGACTGAGACTCCTTAGGCTCAAGAAAAATGCAAGCAGATATCGACACACAGACTCTTACAAGAATGTGGACAGAAAAGTGTTTCGCATTAGCTAAAATCTGGACATGTGTGCTATGTCACGGTGGATAGTTGAATGGATAAACAAATCTTGGTTGATCTATACAAAGAGATACTACTCAGCATAAAAAGCAACTCCTGACATATGGATGAAACTCCAAATTATGCAGAAAGAGGCTGCATGAAAATGTGATGTCTGATTCTATTTAAATAAAATTCCAGAAAATATGAAGTAATCCATAGTAAGAGAAACAAAACAAGCAGTTCCCCAGAGACAGGAAAGGGATAAAGGGGTGGAAGGAGGCCAGGTGAGGTGGCTCACACCTATAACCCCAGCACTCCGGGGGCCAAGGCGGGAGGATCGCTTGAGCTGAGGACAGGAGTTTGAAATCAGCCTGAGCAAGACCAAGGCCTCATCTCTACTTAAACTAGAAAAACTAGCTGGGTGACTTCTTAATGCATCTCCCAGAAGTGTCTGTCTGCAAACATTTGGAAATACTCACAAGTGTTCCTTTACCACAGACACATGGAGAAGCATGCAACTAGATGAATTTTCATTAAACAGCAATTGGGATGATCCTTAACGCAAAATACTAAGAGTGGAAACTATTTCTCCCTCATTAATGATACTCAAGAGAACTGTCCTATATATGCCACTTCTAATGTAAATACTGACCTATCTACCTTTATAATGAAAATAAGCAATAATGAAGAAAACCATACATACCTTCTTCAGTGAAGAATTTTTCCACGGGTCCTATGAACTGATTGATTTCATTAAGTTCATCTTGCCTAACTTCTGGAAATGGGAAAACTTCTTTCTAAAAAAACAACAAATATTTACGAAAAATTTTTAGCAATCTGCCATCATGGTTACGTCAGTTAAAAGTGGGAAAAAGCGTGTGCTTATTTCCACACTGGCCAGCAGGACATTACTCACTGAAGGAATCAGAAAGCACTCCCCCCACCCCCCCAGTTCTTAAGAGAGAGAATACCACCTGTGTCCATCTTTCTACCTGGCTCAAGCAGGCTGACTCCTGATTTTGATCAGCTTTCCTTTTCAGTAACATTGTTGACGACTGTCCAATGAAACAAGGAGCCCTTGACCAACATTTAGAAGCCCTGGGATCCAGTCCTTGAGTTCAGGCTATTAATCATTGGCCTTCGACAAATCCCTTTGGCTCTCTAAGCTTCCACTTTCTCACCCATCATGTGCAGGTAATATGTACTCAAGTTCCTTGTGAGAATTGAGGAAAATAGGGGATGCAGAGGCTCCTTACTGAAATATAAAATTCTACATCAATTACAGACACTGCACTGACAAGAACACACTGTGTTTACAGGTCCAATACTGAGCACCCCCCACCCTGGCCCTCCAGCTCAGTAACACCTGCTCCCTGTCTGTGCAAGGAAGTGAGGTCACTGGGCTGTGGAACCAGATCTACCAGGCCACCTCCCTGGATGTGTGATTGGGGCAACTCACACAGCCTTTCTCGGCATCAATTTCTCTTCTTCTAACAATGCTATTTATCTCAGAAGGTGGCTGGGAGTCTCAAAAAAGGTCTTGCATCCTGGTTTTGCTCATGTCCCCACCTCACTGCCTAGAAAATGATGCAATTTTCTTTCTTTCTTTTTTTTTTTTGTAGAGACATAGTCTCACTTTATCACCCTCGGTAGAGTGCCGTGGCGTCACAGCTAATAGCAACCTCCAACTCCTGGCCGGAGGCAATTCTCTTGCCTCAGCCTCCCAAGTAGCTAGGACTACAGGCGCCCGCCACAGTGCCTGGCTATTTTTTGTTGCAGTTTGGCTGAGGCCAGGTTTGAACCCGCCACCCTCGTTATATGGAGCCAGCACCCTATCCACTGAGCCCCAGGTGCCACGAATGATGCAATTTTCAATCTTTCTTTCAAACCAGTGACTGGCTGATGTTTCTGACCATCCAGGATACCCACCCTGACCCTGAAATCATGCTGCCATATTCTGAGCCCTTTAGGGTTCCAGCTACCCCCTCAGCTGCCAGCACAACACAAGGTGTGGATGTGGACCCAAGGCTGCTGAGCAGTGATGTCCTGGGTTACAAGCTGCAGGGCCAGGAGCCCCGCTTCTCCTCATGGGACCTCTCACTACGTGAGTCTTCGGAGCAGTCTTCAATCTCCCCCCAGCTCTTGCACATTTCATCAGCACCTGACTTGTCCACTTCAGCAATATGCTCCCAACTGTTCTCTCTTCTCTGTGGCCAGGACCACTGACTTACAGGTAGGTCCCTAACCAAAAGAGACAGCTGACTTAAAGAAATCTCTGCCTCCATTCATCCTAAACCACCCTGAAGGTAGTCTATCAAACAACCTGATGAATCTCACCACTCTGCAGCCTCTCGGATCAAAGCTCAGTCTCTGTCTACATACATGGAGGCTTACTGTCACCTGGGCCTTGTGCAATGGGCTGTGGTAGAGATGATTCTGAACAGTGGGCAGACCAGATGAGAAAAGAGAGGCAGCCTGGTAAGTAGTTGGCCTTTAGGTACAATCACAGGGTAAATGCTACAGAGAAAAAGAGACACACCTAGGGACATCAAAGGAACAATTCTCAAAAAATGGCCAAATATCTCGTGGGAGGGGAGTTTAGTTGCAATGTACAGTTTTGAAATTTTCAAAAGCAGCAGAACCTGTTACTCACATAACTCTAGTGTAGAAACCAAATGTACAAAACAGATAAAATCTAAGCAGCTCTGACTAAGGCTGCCAAAGGGGACAACAGTTATCCACATCCCACTTACACGACTTCCCATTCATCCCTACAGTAGTTCCAGAGGCACTCCCAAGGACAGCTCTGGCTCAACTGAGGGCAGTGACAATCAACAGCCTAGATAATCTGAAAGGTCTCTTCCTATTTTGAGAACCTAAGCATCACTGCCATGTTCCTGCTCAAATCCCAGTAATGCTATTGGAGATGATGTTAGCCTGGTCTAAGGTATTAATGGTAGACAGGCCAAAAAGTAGTCAGTTGCAAATACAGCCTGAAGGCAGAGAACACAGGATTTGCTGTGGGAGATGTGGACTAGGGGAACAGGAGGAGTCAAAGGTGACTCCATGTGCTTGTTCTGAACAAGTAGAACAGTCACCATTACCTTGATAAGAAAGCCTGGTGGGAAAAACAGGATTGGGTGGGGACCAGGAACTCAGATTTACATGTTGCTAATATCAGATTCCCATCAGACATGTGGGTGGAGTTTTTGAGTACAAAGGTAGATTTAAAAAAAACATCAACTGGTGTTCAGGGAGAAATCCAAGCTGGAGACAGAAATCAGGGCCATCAGGATATTGATAGTATTTAAAGCAGGACAGTAGGTCATCTAGGGAATGGTTGTAGATGAAAAGATATGGCTTGGCACTTGTAGCTCAGTGGTTAGGGCACCAGCCACATACACCAGGGCTGGTGGGTTCCAACCTGGCCTAGGCCTGCTAAACAACGACGACAACTACAACAAAAAATTAGCCAGGTGTTGTGGTGGGTGCCTGTAGTCCCAGATACTTGAGAGGCTGAGGCAAGAGAATCACTTAACGCCTAAGAGTTGGAGGTTACTGTGAGCTGTGATACCACAGCATTCTACCAAGGACAACACAGTGAGACCCTGTCTCAAAAAAAAAAAAAGAAAAGAGATGTCCACAGGCCGTGCCTTAGTAAACTCCAACTCCAACTAGATTAGTCAGAAACAGTAACCATTGTTTAGTACTTAAGGGCCAAGAACGAACTAGCAATGGACACAGAGAAGGACCAGCCAGTGACATATTTAGAAAATTCAGAGAATGGTAAGAATTGTTTTTAAGGAGCTGGAGAAGAAAGTATTTCAAAGAGGGAGGAGGGATAAACTGTGTCAGATGCCACTGATGGATCCAGTAGGATGAGGATTGAGAACAGATCATTAGATGTGACGGCACAGAAGTCACTGCTCAATCTAGTGACTGGTCAGGAACAAAAGCCTGAATGGTACAAAGAACACCTGACACAGAGGAGAAAGGAGAAAATCACCCTTGAATGGGTGACAAGGCCCAGGGTCTAACCAGGGGGTTGGATTTGCCATGAGCAGACAGTTCATCCTCAGTAGCAAAATGCAGATAAAGTGGACACACGTGAGAGGGAGGCATAACTATGGTGGCAGAAGGTCTCCTCTGTTGGATTTTCTCAGTGAAGTGGGGAGCCAAGCTGACAGCTGGGAGGGAGGGTGGGGGAGGTGGTGCCACAGGGGCAAAGACAGAAGACATGAAAGACCCCTGTTCGTCCCAGGCCACGGCACCACCCAGCTGTCCTTTAAAGACCCATCTGCACTTCCCAGCAGGACAAACAGCTCTTGGTCTGGATCTCACCTTGTACATCTGGAGCACTGCTATAGAGGGATCAGCCTGATAACCTTAGGGATGTTCTTTTTTTTTTTTTTGTAGAGACAGAGTCTCGTTTTATCGCCCTCAGTAGAGTGCCGTGGCTTCACATAGTTCACAGCGACCTCCAACTCCCAACTCCTGGGCTTGGCGATTCTCTTGCCTCAGCCTTCCGCCACAACACCCGGCTATTTTTCTGTTTTGCAGTTTGGCTGAGGCCGGGTTTGAACCCGCCACCTTCGGTATATGGGGCCGGCGCCCTAGTGGATGAGCCACGGGTACCGCCCCCCCTTAGGGATGTTCTAAGGAGAGCTATAGAATAACTGCTTCTCTGATACAGTATCAAGCCAACGTTCTGCCGAGCTCAAAGCACAGCACCTCTAGGAGAGGCGAGTACTGTGTTTACTCCCATTTTGTAGATGAGCCCACTAAGTACGGTTAAGGTGAACCAATTAGCCCAAGGTCACAGGACTAGTAAGTATTTAAACTAGCGCTGTCTCTTCCGCTGCCCAGTACGTAACACTTTAAGAAGAATCTCCAGGGCGGCACCTGTGGCTCAGCGGGTAGGGCGCCGGCCCCATATACCAAGGATGGCGGGTTCAAACCTGGCCCCAGCCAAACTGCAACAACAAAATAGTCAGGTGTTGTGGCAGGCGCCTGTGGTCCCACTTACTTGGGAGGCTGAGGCAAGAGGATCGCCTAAGCCCACGAGTCGGAGGTTGCTGTGAGCTGTGACGCCACGGCACTCCACCGAGGGCGACAAAGTGAAACTGTCTCTACAAAAAAGGAAAAACGAATCTCCATGCACTGTGTATCTCACTAGGGCCCAACAACACAATCTTTGAGGGAAGACACCACTAAGCACCACTTTAAGGTTGAAAGAATGGCCAAGTCCGAGAGCCGTGATCAAACCCAAGTCTTTCAACTCTAAGAGGAAAGTGGGTTCTTAGTGAACAATTACTACCGGCTGGGTCGTGTGACCGCGGAATTCACCTTGGAGCCAAATGTCTGTGGAACCTCAGTGGCAGGGAAAGGCTCACCCGGGGAAGGACGTCCCGGCCGCTGGAAAGTGACATGGTCTCTTATTCTCAGGAATAAGAAGGCAAGCCACTCACATCGAGGCCAGAATACCTGGGTGGGAATGGTTGTTCCGTGATCACCTTGCCCAGGGTTTCCCAAATTCCCCTGACAAAAATTAGGTGCAACACTGGCAACACCGTATTTCTCAGGGCCCTGCCTAGGAAACGTTCCATCCTTTCCGTGGGAAGGGTCCAGTGGAATCCAAGCACCCAGAGCATCAACACGCCAAGCCCCTAGAGCGTAATTCTCCGGCAGGTTTGAGGCCCGTGACAAAGTTCGACCCTAGCTTTGCCTGGAAAGGGCGAGAAACAGGAGCCAGACAGCAAGGGTCCCCCCAGGGGCGCGTTACCGTCTCGATATTGCCCAGGAAAAGCTCTTTGGCGAAAGCTCGTATCGGTGGGCTAGTGCGCAAAGCACGCCGACTCGCGCTGAAAGCCACCAGAGGCTGGCAAGCGCGCGCGGCCACCGCAGTGCGCAGGAAAAACACGCAGCCACTCATGCCGCCTCCAGTCGTCCGACCTCCACGGCCACCGCTTAGCGCCTCTCACTCGGGAGGCGCGGCCTTAATGACGTCAGCGGCATGCGACGCCACACGGTCCGCACTGCGCTTGCGCAGCGCGCTGCCAGCCTAGGTAGAGAAGCCAGCAGGGCGAGACCAAGGCGGCTAACTCTGTCCGGGACTGCTTAACCACGTGCCCGTAACGGCGCCGGATGATGACGCCACTAGCCTTTGCTTTTCGCCTGTCTCACTGTGCTTGCGCGTCCTCAAGTCAATAGGCGATCGGGGGCGCCGGGGAGCCGGGCTGTGTTAGGGTCCGGCTGCCTTGGTCACGCGAGCGGGTGGGGGCGGGTTGGAGGAGGAGGGCGTTCGGTTTTGCTTGCGGAAGTGCTGGTTTCCGTGGATGCTGCTTTCCAGGTGTGCAAAAACCTAAAATACGGCCCAGCTTCCTCTACTTGCCTCTGTCCCACCTCTGGCGGCGAGGATGTAAGGGAGTGTGGGGACGCTGGCGGTGTTCGTGTCTCTGCAGGGGACTCGCAGTGCAGTTCCATTTTTTATCGGATGGTGGGTTCTTGAGAGTATTGTGTTGCTTCGTGTATGTGACTTAGGTGTGAGAGACAGGAAAGGTCGCCATACACACAGAGGGGAAGTGGGGAGTTGTAGCTAAATGTGTCGCCGGACAAAGGCGAATTAAAACAGACACACCAACAGTATAGAGGAGGGAACTCACGTGCCTCAAGGCCTGAAATGCAGAGTTCCAGGGAAACAGCTTTCTCCAAACACTTTTATACTTTTTTCTTCAGCTCAGTATCAGCTGCATAGTTACAGTTATAACAAAGGGTACAAGGAGTTAATGATTATATTTCTTAAGAAACCAGGATGCTGTTATTTGTTACATAGATTTTTTTCACGTTTGCTTTAGCTCAGTGTAAAGTTGGTTCTTATCTTTAGAGGAGGTGTTCTTCTGCAGCTCCCTGATGCTGTCTCAGGGTCACTAAGAAGTATAAGATTTATTATAATGTACCTTTAATTACAAAATATCACAGACAGTTTCCCTATGTATTGACATATAAATATTAAAAATATAAAATACGAGTTTAATTTTTCCTATTTGTAGCAACTTTTGGGACATCCTGTATTTTTTTTTGGAAGAGAAAAAGAAAAGATAACGTTCTGTCAGAGAGAGGTCTGGATAAAACTTTGGGAAACACTAACGCCATAAGGAGGGCAGAGGAAGAGAATCTACAGAGGGAACAGAGAAGGGATGGGAACTATTGGGTGGGATGGTACAGGACTGGCAATAGGGGCCCAAGCGGGAGGCCCCACTTGTTAGGGCATCGCACAACTCAGCCACGCCCTGAACGTGGCAAACTAACTTTCTCCAGGGATCTTAAGCTCCTACAGGAAGAATGCCTCTCTTTTCTTTACCCTCTTGTGTGCTTGTAAGCTGACCATAGCATTTACCAAAGTGTTGGAAGAGGCTTCCTGCCTCTGTTGCCTTAACTCTTTGAAACTGCACAAAATCCTGTTCATCTCAGCGTGTTAAGTACAGCCCAATAAAAGATTGAATTGCTGACACAGCATCAAGAAGACTGAGCTCAAAAAGTTTCTTTGTCGCAAAATATCAGCAAGCATCTTTCATGGTCTGTGGTATCTGTTTTGTTTCCTGTTAAAGGTTTGTTACCTGCTTTCTTCAGCAGTGGTCAATATTTGCCTATTTTAGCAGTCAGCCTCAGAAGAAGGCATTTGAAAACAACTGCCTTTGTAAATTACCTTGATAAAGAAAGAAAGAAAATGACTGAAGTTTGTCCTGCTGTACATTTTTGCCAAAACAAATGTAGTCACATCAGTCAAGTAATCTGATGATGTGTCAAATCCTGTTCAGTGAACACAAGTCACCAAGTGAAAAATCCACTGGCACATATTTTGCCAAAAAAATACCAAAATTTTAAGGCATAATTTCTAATTACTCCAATAGAGTATAGCAAAAGAGTTCTGGCATTCCACTAGTTTAACAGTTTCTAGGTTCAGTTTCTTTAAAAATGAGTGTAATGCCATTTATTGCACAAAACTTTTGTAAAAGGCAGAAGATGTAGCCGCTCTGAAGAGAAACCAGACTTTTGCGATGTTTAAGTGAAAATAATCCTTGTGAAAATACCCAGCACAATCAAAAATTGTTCTTCCTGTAGTGCTATAAAAATGAAAAATAGTGGCCTGAGTATTCCTTTCTTTCTGTACCCACACTGTTTATGGAATTGCAAATTAGTACAGCTTTTATGGAAAGAAGTATGGAGAGTCCTCAAATAACTAAAAGTAGACCGTCCGTTTGATTTTGCAATCCCGTTAATCCCATTACATATACCCAAAAGAATAAAAAGTCATTTTACTATGAGGACATTTACACTTGAATGTTTAAAACAGCCCAATTCACAACTGTAAAGATGTGAAAACAGCTCAAATGTCCTTCAACACATGAAAAACTGTGGTATATGTATAGTACAGAACACCATTCAGCCATAAAAGAGGGAGATTTTGTATTGTAACAACCTGGATGGATTTGGAGAACACTCACCCAAGTATTGCAAGAATGGAAAAACAAGCATCACGTGTGCTCAATACTAAGTTGAAACTAATGAATTAACAACGGTATGCTCACTTGAGAGAAAAACTCAAATTCCAGAAAAGAAGAGAGTGGAGAAGGTTTGTAAGTTCCCACCCAAAGGGTACAAAGCAAGGGTATGTGGCACACTTCCCAGGTAAAGGAAACAACTACAGCGTGGGCTTAACTTACAAATGCAACCATTGTAACCTAATCGTGTGTACCCTCTTATTACTCTTACATTTAAAAATTAGAAAAAAGTGGAAAATGGTAGCACTGTGAGAATTCCATCTTATACTTGAATATTAGTTTTTGAGAAATATGTGTATTGTTTTAACGGATTTCCTTAAAACATAAAGGTTCCTATATTCACTGTTGGGGTGGGGAACCTGTGGCTGTGGAGCTTCATGAGGCCTTCTGGATCCTTGATTGTGGCCTTTTGATTGAATGCAAATTTTACAGAATGAATCTTTTTAGTAAGTTGCTGTGAAGTACTATTACCTTCCTCATCATACTTCTGAATGTCCTTCCTGTATGATCACATCAATAAACCTTTTCACATTATAACTTATCAAAAACTAACACTCTTACTGAGCCATACTGTTAGTGTGCCAGAAGGTTGATGTAGGGTCTTAGGAACATTGAGTAGAAAACCAGTTCCAGATCCTTCGTTATTAAGCTGAGGTAGGGATTGGAGTGACACATCTACACGCCAAGAACCACCAACACTTGCCAGCAAACCAGCAGCAGCTAGGAGAGAGGCCTGGCCACACCCTCAGAGGGCCCCTGTCCTGCTGACATCCTGGACCCAGACCTCATGCCTCCAGACCGTACTTTGTTATGGCAGCCCTAGCAAACTAACCCGGCATGTTGTAGTCCTCAGCAGGTACTGTTGTCAGAGATAAATAGAGCCTGGTAGGGACCCCAGGATTGGGGCTGTGTCTTACAGCTCACACACCCAGTGCTCCTGCTACAGTTTGAAATCCACAGTCTCCTGATGAGGCGTCCCCACAGTTAGACAATGTGGGAGAGCCCCTTAGGCATGACAGCCCAGCCTGTAGCAACAGCAGAAGAGAGAGCAGGATGGAGGGACAAGGCCAAGGCTACAAGGCAATTCTGCAGCACCTATGAGCTGGTGAGCCTGGGCAGAGCACTCATCTCTGAGCCCCCCACTGCATTGCCTATGACTTGTTGGCAGTGCTGTGGCAGCGGCAGCTAACAGCCCCCAAATCCCTGTGCCTATATCCACAGCATGCTGTTGTTGGTGTGAGGCAGCTGCCAGCTGGGGACAGCCTCCAGATGACATTCTCACCAAGGGAATGTGAATGGATTAATATGTGACTTCTGTCCAGTTTGTAAGAGGTCGGGGTTCTTCTTTGCTGCTTCCTTTTCCATCAGCTGGAAGCATCAGACTCTAGGCCCTAGGGGCTGGCGGCGCAAGATGGAAGGAGCCTAGTTGTGAGCACCAACCATCTGCGGGAAAGCCACATAAAACAGGGACACCCACACTGAATGGTTATAGGAGTAGGAAATATGTATGAAGCCACAGACATTGGGGGAATTATTTATTACTATATCCAGTGTTAACTTGTTAACTCAAAAAAAGGTCTTCCCAGCTTCGCTGAAACATATGTACAGTCCAGTGTAAATACATCATTCTTCCTAAGAGTAGGCACATCCATCTGGCAGATTAACTGAGCCCCAAGTTCAGTATTAGTGAGACCCACCCGGGTCTGGGAGCTAGTGTCCTCAAAGAGGAGGACACCGGCAGCTGGTGTTTAAGGAGTGCCTCTGACTGCTTTACACCCCTAAACGTGCTGCGTCTCGATCCTCCAAAGAATCCTGTGAATTCAGTGTTGTTACCTTATTTTCATTTTAGAAGTGATGAACCTGAGGTCACACTGCCAGCAATGGCAAAGCCAGGCTCTGGACCCCATGGGCCTGGCTGCTGAGCCTCTGTGTTCTTACACCCCGTTCTCTATTGCCTTCCTGCAGGTGGACCAGATGGCTCAGGCAAATGGAGACTCAGACACCTGCTCTTCTGTTCCTCTTCTCTGTTCTTATTTCCCATATTGTCTGACCTGCAATGAGGTCAAATGACTTAATAAACTCAGGTCAGGAGCTGTGTCAGATCTCAGCCTGCTCATCTGTCAACCGAAGATGACGCTAACCTGCAGGTAGGGGCCCAGTGGGCACTGAGTGGGCACTCGGCACAGGCGGTGTTCTCAGTGGCTTGCATCTCTGCCTTCTTTCTCTCTCTGTCTTTTTTTTTTTTTTTTTTTTTTTTTTGCAATTTTTGGCCAGGGCCGGGTTTGAACCCGCCACCTCCGGCATATGGGGCTGGTGCCCTACTCCTTTGAGCCACAGGCGCTGCCCGTCTCTGCTTTAAGTGTGTCGGTGTGGGTGTCGTGTGCCGGTCCAACCGGTCTTACTTCCCAGCCATGTATTTCAGACAGGACACATTAATTTTGTCTGTTCTGCTCCCCACCCCTGCTCCTCGAGCAAGTCACTCGCTATCCCGTCTCGGTGTACCCGCCTGTCAAATGGTGATATCAATGCAAAATATAGATTTGTCATGAAGATTGAGTGAACCAATATTGAATTCTCCCATTCTACTCACGCTAAGTTTCAGACTTTAGCAATCTAGCTGAATACAAGAAGAAAAAGTCTAAAAATAGGGGCATTTCAGCTTAGTCCTGGTCCTGCTGAAGACGCTCCTCAAAAGTGTCGGGAGAACTGATCTATTCACAGCATTAACGACAGGAACAAAAACTTTGAATTTCCCTTATGTCTTAAAGGACAACGCGGCCCAGTATCTACATTCTGCAGCATGTTGCTCCCACTATTAGATTATGAAAAGACCACAAATAACACAGAAGATGCATTGGAACTGGCAGAATTCCCAGTGAAACTGTTGTAATGTAAGAGCCAACCAATCACACTAAGTCACTGGCGCCATCTCTGTCTGTTTACAAGTCACTAAACCTAAAGCTTATTCCAAGATAGCCAAGTGGCAGAGCTGGCCTGGACAGAGGGAGCTCGCAGTAAACTGCTCGTAAGGAAGACACAAGGCAGCCCTTGCTGAGGCTTCCTCATTTCCACCTCCACATCCTCCTCCTTCTGCCCCTGAACTCATCCCTTTCTGTTCATTTCTAGGCTCCCATACACCTCTTAGCTTTGAAATTCCACAAGGCACACATTTCCTCCCCTCAAAAAAAAGGGAGGGGCCGTATATTTAAATTTGCAACAGAGGGAACAATCAGAACCACAGAATGAGAATAAAACTACAGAGACTGCAAAAATACAGACCAAACGCTTTTTTTCTAAACCAGGACTAATGGATTGTACTGGTGGAAAATGCGAATACCTCAGTTGTTGTCTCCTCCCAACCAAAGAATGAAAGTGAAGGGGTGGCACCTGTGGCTCAGTGAGTAGGGCCCCGGCCCCATATCCCAAGGGTGGCAGGTTCGAACCCATCCCCAGCCAAAGCGCAACAACAACAACAATAACAACAACAACAAATAGCCGGGCATTATGGCAGGCGCCTGTAGTCCCAGCTACTCGGGAGGCTGAGGCAAGAGAATCACCTAAGCCCAAGAGCAGGAGGTTGCTATGAGCTGTGCTGCCACGGCACTCCACCAGAGGGCGACAAAGTGAGACTCTGTCTCAAAAAAAGAATGAAAGTGAGGGGCACAAAGATTAAGCTAATAAGCAATAGTACACTCCAAGAGGCAGGAGTGGGCACACATTCAGACTAATGGTGGGCCTGGGGTTTCTGTGTTACCCCTTTCTCTC